>CAUYQG010125153.1:0-69442 GCA_963574415.1 Tarsius wallacei | reverse complement strand
CCCTTTTTTCCCCAGTTCACCTGGTTTGAGATCAGCTACCCTTATTGAAGTTCTGTGCTCCTCCCTTCCCTCCCCTGGCACTGTCCCGCTACGACCAATATACTTTCTTATAGTATTATGATAAATGTTCAGCGTACATTTATGAGCGCGAATGTGTGGTACTCAATTCTTTGTTTCTGTGATAGATAGCCGAGTATGATAGACTCTAAATCCATCCAAGTTGCTGCAAAGTCCATAATTTTATCCTTCGTTATGGCTAAGTAATATTCCTTCATGTATATGTATCACAATTTTTTTATCCAGTCCACTTTTGATGGGCAGCACGGTTAGTAACACGTTTTTGCTATTTTGAATAGTGCTGCAATAAACATACATGCGCAGGTATTTTTTCCGTAGAATGATTTGAGTTCCTCCGGGTATATTCCGGGTATATGGGCCATATGAAAGGTCAATTTTTAGAACATTTAGAAATGACCACACTGTTTTCCAAGGAGGTGGTACTAGTATACACTCCCACCAACATTGTAGAGGCATTCCCTTTTCCTTGCCTTCTCTCCAGCATCTGTTTCTAAGTTTCTTATCGTCTGAGGTTTTACGTTTAGGTCTTTGATTTATTTAGAATTGATATTTTTGTATGGTGAAAGGTAGGGGTCCTGTTTCACTCTTCTGCATGTGGTCAACCAGGTTTCTCAGCACTATTTATTGAATAGGCTCTCCTCTCCCCAGTGGCTGTTGCTGGAGGTTTTGTTGAAGATGAGTTGGTTGAGAAATTGAGGTTTGGATTCTGAAAGCTCTATCCTGTTCCATTAGTCTATATGCCTGTTCTTGTAACAATACCAGACTGTTTTGATTATTGTAGCCTTATAATAAAGTTTAAAATCTGGAAGTGTGATACTTCCCACTGTTTCTTTTGCTGAGGATTGTTTTGTCTATTTGTGGTCCTTTAAGTTTCCATATAAATTCCTGTATTGTTTACAGGTCTGAGAATGATGTTGGTAAATTAATGGGTATTGCATTGCATCTGTAGATTGCCTTGACTAGGGTGGACATCTTAACAATGTTTATTCTTCCAGTCGATTAGCATGGAATATTTTTCCATTTGTTTATGTCTTCCTGGATTTCTTTGAATAGTGTTTGTAGTTTTCTTATGAAGGTCTTTTATATCTCTGTTTAGGACTATGCAGGGGTATTTCATTTATTTTCTGTGGCTATTGTGACTGGGATTGTGCTTTTTATTTGGTTCTCTGCCTGTTGTTGGTGTATAAAAATGTGATTGTCTTTTGCACATTGATTTTGTATCCTGAGACTTTGACAAAGTCCTTTATGAGTGCAAGGAGGTTTTTGACAGATTCTCTTGGGTTTTTAAGGTATAGGATTATATTGTCAGAAAAGAGGGATGACTTAACTTCCTCTTTTTCTTTTTGGATACCCCTAATATCCTTCTTTTGTCTGATTGCTCTTACTAGGACTACTAGCACTATGTTGAACAGGAGGGGTGAGAGTGGGCAGCTTTGTCTTATTCCGCTTTTCAGGAGAAATGCTTCCAATTTCTGTCTGTTTAGTAATATGCTGGCTATGGGTTTATTGTAGATGGCTCTTACTATTTTGAGATATGTTCCCTCTATACCTAGGTGTTCAAAGATTTTTATCAAGAAGGATTTTGCCAGATTTTGTCAAGCTTTGTCTGTGTCTAATGATGTAATCATGTGGTTCCTGTTTTTACATCTGTTTCTGTAGTGAATTATATTTATGGTCTTGCAGATGTTGAACCAGCCCTGTATCCTAGGGATGAAGTCTACAGGTCATGTTGGATAATTTTTGAGATGTGTTGTTAGATCTGATTTGCTAGGATCTTATTGAGAATTTTTACATCCAGGTTCATCAGGAATATTGGCCTGCAGTTCTCTTTCTCTGTTGGGTCTTTACCCGATCTGGGTATCAGTGTGATGTTAACTTCATTAAATGATTTGGGGAGAGTTCCATCTTTCTCAATTACCTGAAATACTTCCAATAGGATTGGTATCTGCTCCTCCTTATGTGTTTTGTAGAATTGCACTGGATAGCTGTCTGGTCCAGGGGTTTTTTTTCTTTGTAGGTAGTTTTCTTATGACCTAGTTAATTTCCTCAGTGTTATTGGTCTATTCAGGGTCTCAATTTCTTATAGTTCCAACCCTGGGAGGCTGTGTGATGTCAGAAAGTCCTCCATTTCATTTAGGATTTTGAGTTTGGTTTCATACAGATGTACATAGTAATTTCTGATAATCTTTAATATTTCTTCAGGGTCAGTTGCAACTAGATCTTTTGTGTTTGTGTTTCTTGGGCTTGCTATCTCTTTTTCTTAGTCAGTCTGGCTAGGGGTCCATCAATCTTGTTTATGCTTTCAAAGAACCAACTTTTTGTTTCATTTTTTTTTTTTTTTTTGTATATTTTTGTCATCTATGTTCCATATTTGGGCTTTTACTTTGGTGATCTGGATTCTTCTGCTGGAGTTAGGGTTTTGGCAGTCTTGCCTTTCCAGCTCCCTTAGGTAATTTATTAAACTTGTGATATTTTTATTTTCTAAATGTTTGTCATAGAGTTATAAATTCCCCCTCCTAGAACTGCTTTCATGATATCTCAAAGGTTTTGGTAAGGTGTGTCTTTGTTTTCATGTGTTTCCAGGAATCTTTAATTTCTGTTTTGATTTCTGTGTTGACCCAGGAGTTGTTCAGCATCATATTGTTTAGTATCTATGTCTTTGTTTGTATTAGGGAAAACATGTTGGTGGTGATATTTATTTTTATTCCACCTCTGGTCTGAGAAGTTACATGGTAATATTTCAATTTTATGAAATGTATTTATGCTTGATTTATGCCCAAGGATGCGGTTGACCTAGGAGTGCATTCCATATAGTGACGAGTAGAATTTAACTCTGTGGTTGTTGGGTTGAGTGTTCCTTAAGTATCTATTTTTTTAAACATTTTTTTTATTTTTAAATTGTGGGGTACAGTTAAGGGTTAGGTATACAAATATGCATTGTGCAGGTACCCTTGTTGATGAGATGTGCCCCCCGTCCCCTGACAGATACTGACTACCGTTAATCCCATCTCCCTACCCTCCCTGCCCCCCTCATAGTTTCCCGCCACTGTCAATCCTTTTCTTATAGTATTATAATAGTTGTTTAAGGTCCACTTATGAGTGAGAACATGTGATACTCATATCTTTGTTTCTGTGAGAGATCGCTCAGCATTATAAACTCTAATTCCATCCAGGTTGCTGCAAAATTCATGATTTTGTTCTTTATTATGGCTGCGTAACATTTCTTTGTGTATATGTACCACATTTTTTTAATCCAGTACTCTTTTGATGGACAGCATGGTTGGTTCCATGATCTTGCTATTGTGAACAATGCTGCGATAAACATACTAGTGCATGTATCTTTTTTATAGAGTGACTTGAGTTCTTCGGGGTATATTCCCAGCAGGAGGATTGTGGGATCATATGAAAGGTCGATTTTTAGAGCTTTTAGGAATCTCCACACTGATTTTCACAGAGGCTGCACTAGTTTAAACTCCCACCAACAGTGTAGAAGTGTTCCCGTTTCACCACATCCTCTCCAGCATCAGCGTAGTTTTATTTGCAACTACTTGATGACTAGTGAGGTTAAACATTTCTTTTTTTTTTTTTTTTTGAGTGGGAGTCTCACTCAGTCGCCCAGACTGGAGTGCAGTGGCATGCTCCCGGTCACCGCAGTCTCGACCTACTGGGCTCCAGCAATCCTTCTGCCTCAGCCTTCCAAGCAGCTGGAACTACAGGCACGGGCTACCAAGCCTGGCTAATTTTTTTTTATTTATTGTAGAGATAAGGTCTCGCTAAGTTGCCCAGGTGAGACTTGAACCCACGGGCTCAGGCAATTCACTTACCTCGGCCTCCCAAAGCGCGGGTTTACAGGCTGAGCCAATGAGCCTGGCTTGGCATTTCTTCATGTATCTTTTGGCCACTCGTGTGTCTTCTTTTGAGAAGTGTCTGTTCATATCTTTTGTCCACTTTGTAATGGGGTTGTTTGTTTTTTTCTTTTCAGCACGTTTGAGTTCCTTATAGATCCTAGATGTTAGGGCTTTGTCAGACATGGCGTTGGCAAATACTTTTTCCCAGTCTGTGGGCTGTCTACCTGCTCTCTTGATCGTTTCTTTGGCTTTGCAGAAGCTTGTCAGTTTAATGAGGTCCAACTTGTCTCTCTTATCTCTTATGGCCTGCATTTCAGGTTTTGCTCAGGAATTGGATGCCAGTTCCAACTTCCATAGGGTGTGTCCTGCATTTTCTAGAGTTCTTATGGTTTGAGGTTTTACATTTAGGTCTCTGACCCATTTAGAGTTATTTTTTGTGTATGGGGATAGATAGGGATCTTGTTTGAATCTTCTGCATGTGATCAGCCAGTTTTCCCAGCACTATTTACAGAATAGGTTCTCCCCTTCCCAGTGGTGGGTGGTGGAGGCTTTGTCAAAGATGAGTTAGTTGAGAAATTGAGGTTTTGCTTCTGGAATCTCAATTCTATTCCATTGATCTATATGCCTGTCCTTGTGCCAATACCAAGCTATTTTGATTGTTGTAGCTTTATAGTAAAGTTTAAAATCTGGTATTGTGATACCTCCTGCTTTTATTTATTTATTTATTTTTTGCTGAGGATTGTTCTGGCTATTCTTGGTCATTTGTGTTTCCATATGAATTCCTGTATTGTTTTTTCCAGATCTGAGAAGAATGTTGCTGGTAATTTGATGGGTATTGCATTAAATCTGTAGATTGGCTTAGTTAAGATAGACATCTTCACAATGTTGATTCTTCCAATCCATGAGCATGGGATATTTATCCATTTGTTTGTGTTATCTTTGATTTATTTGAGTAGTGTTTTGTAGTTTTCATTGCAAAGGTCTTTCACGTCTCTGGTTAGGAAGATGCCAAGGTTTTTCATTTTTTTGTGTGGCTTTTGTGAATGAGATTGTGCTTTTTATTGGGGTTTCTGTTTGCCTATTATTGGTGTAAAGAAATGCAATTGTCTTTTGCACATTTATTTTATGCCCTGAGACTTTGTCAAAGTCCTTTATCAGTGCGAGGAGAGATAACTTGACTTCCTCTTTTCCTATTTGGATACCCCTGATCGCCTTCTCTTTTCTGATTGCTCTAGCCAGGACTTCCAATACTATATTGAACAGGAAGGGTGAGAGTGGGCATCCTTGTCTTATTCCAGTTTTCAGGGGAAATGGTTCAAATTTTTGTCTTTTCAGGAGTATGCGTACTGTGGGTTTCTCAGAGATGGCTTTTACTATTTTGAGGTATGTTCCACATATGCCTAGATGTTTGAGGGTTTTTATCAAGAAGCGGTGCTGGATTTTATCAAAAGCTTTTTCTGCATCTAATGGTATAATCATGTGGTTTTTGCTTTGACATCTATTGATGTATTTAATTACATTTCTGGTCTTGGGAATGTTGAACCATCCTTGTGTCCCAGGGAGGAAGCTTTCTTGGTCATGATGGATGATTTTTGAGGAGTGTTGTTGAATCCAGTTTGCCAGGATCTTGTTGAGAATTTTAGCATCTATGTTCATCAATGATATTGGCCTGTAGTTCTCTTTCTTTGTTGGGTCTTTACCTGGCTTGGGTATCAACGTTTTGTTAGCTTCATAAAATGATTTGGGGAGAGTTCCATCCTTCTCAATCACCTGGAATACTTTCAGTAGAATTGGTATCAGCTCCTCCTTAAATGTCTTGTAGAATTCTATTGGAAGCCATCTGGTCCAGGGCTTTTTGTTGTAGGTAGTTTTCTTATTACATAGTCAATTTCCTTGATTGTTATTGGTCTATTTAGGGTCTCAATTTCTTCTTGTTTCAACCTAGGCAGGTTGTGTGATGTCAGAAAGTCCTCCAATTCCTTAAGGTTTTCAAGTTTGTTTCCATACAAGTGTACATAGTGGTCTCTAATGATCTTTTGTATCAGTGTCAGATATGACTTCATCTTTTGTGTTTCTGATTGTGTTTATTTGGGCTTTTTCTCTTTTGTTCTTTGTCAGTCTAGCTAGGGTACCATCGATCTTGTTTATCCTTTCAAAGAACCAGTTTTTTGTTTCACTGATGTTTTTGTATTATCTTTTTGTCTTCTATGTCCCGGATTTGGGCTTTTATTTTGGTGATCTGGATTCTTCTGCTGAAGTTATGGTTTTGGTGATCTTGCATTTCCAGCTTCCTTAGGTGACTTGCTAGACTGTTAATTTGTGATCCTTCCATTTTCTTCATGTGCATTTGTAGAGATATGAATTCCCCTCTTACTACAGCTTTCATGGAATCCCAGAGATTTTGGTAAGATGTTTCTTCATTTTCGTTTGTTTCCAGGTATCTTTTAATCTCTGTTTTGATTTCATCATTGATTTAAGAGATGTTTAGCATCATGTATTTAGTGTCCATGTCTTTGTGGGTTTGGAGAGAACCTTGTTGGTGTTGATGTTTATTTTTATTCTACTGTGACTGGAGAAGGTGCATGTCAAAAATCTGATCTTTCGATATTTGTTTATGCTTGATTTATGGCCAAGTATGTGGTCAATCTTAGAGTATGTTCCATGCAGTGATGAGTAGAATGTATATTCTGTGGTTGTTGGGTGGAATGTTCTGTAGGTATCAATTAAGTCCATTTGGTCAAGAGTCACATTGAGGTTCTGGATCTCATTGCTGATTTTTTTGTCCTGATGATCTGTCTAGGGTTGTATATGGGGTACTAAAAAGTCCCCAGCTATGATAGTGTTAGAGTCAATATCTTTTTTGAGTTTACCTAGAAGCTGCTTTATGAAAGTTGGGGCTTCTATGTTGGGTGCATATACGTTTAGGATGGATATTTCTTGCTGATGGATTGAACCTTTTATCATTATGTAGTGGCCTTCTGTATCCTTTATAATTTTTGATAGCTTAAAGGGTATTTTGTCAGAGATTAAGATTGTGACTCCTTCTTTCTTTTGTGTTCCATTTGCCTGAAAATTTGTTTCCCATTCTCTTACTTTGAATCTGAGTGTCCTTTCTAGTGAGATGAGTCTCTTGTAGACAATATATTGTTGCCTGGTGATATTTTATCCATTTTGCCATTCTATGTGTTTTCAGTGGTGCATTTAGTCCATTCACATTCAGGTTAATTTTTGAAATGTGAGAGTTGATCCCTATCATAAGGTTCTTATAGAGTTGTTGTTTTTGTTCCTGTTTGTTGTCTTTCTTTTGGTTTTGGTGTTGGTTCGTGTGTGCTTTTAATCTTTTTCCTGTACTCTTGTGAAGAACGTTGTTGTTCTTTTTTCCTTTTCTTCTGTGCTTAATACTTTCTTAAGTGTTTCTTATAGAGGTGGTCTGGTGGCAGCATAAGTTCTTAGGGATTTGATACTGGGAAAGATTTTAATTCTCCCTCACTGATGAAGCTTAGCTTGGCTGGGTAGGTTATTCTTGGTTGAAATTGTTTAACTTTTAGAACTTTGAAGGTAGGGCTGTGAGCTCTCCTAGCCTGAAGGGTTTCTGTAGATAAATTTGCTGCTATTCTAATTGGTCTCCATGGTAGGTAATCTGACCTTTTTCTCTTGCTGCCTTTAGGATTTTTTCTTTTATACCTACTTTGTTTAAGCTAATTATTATGTGTCTGGGAGTTGGTCTTCTCATTTGCTGTCTTGCAGGAGTTCTCTGAATCTCTTGTGTTTGAATTTTCGCATCACTGATGAGATGAGGGAAGTTTTCTTGAATAATCTCATGGAATGTTTGTTTCAGGGTGGTCTCTGTCTCTCTTTCTGCCTCAGGAAGTCTAATTACTCTTAGGTTCAGTCTCTTGAAGTAATCGCTCATCTCTTGAAGGTTTTGTTCTGTCTTTTTAAGCTTTTTTTCTATGTTTTTGACAGTTTGGGTTAGTTCTGTATTTTGGTCCTCAAGGTCTGAGATTCCTTCTTCTGCTTGGCTAATTCTGCTTTCCATGCTTATCAGTTTGTTATTTATTTCATTCACAGTATTCTTTACTATTGTTATCTCAGTTAACAACTCCTTCCTAGTTTCCTCTTGTCTTTCCTCAATTCTTTTTAATCTCTCCATTAATGTCTTGATATCTGGATTTGCAGTTTGAGATCAGTCATTCTGTGGGCTCTTCATTGCTTGCATTCCAAAGTCAGTTTTCTCAGTGTCTGACCTCCCAGGGGTCTGTGAGAGACCCATATTCTTCTTTTGGTTTTTCTTCATTTGTGTAGATTTTTCTCTCCCTCTTTACCTCCCCTTCTTTAATTCTGTTTTTCAGGGAATGTGGCGTTGCTTTTACTTCTTTTTGTTCAATTTCCTGTTCTTCCTTATGAACGTCGTCTAACTTTGTTCACTTTTGAGGCTGGACTGTGAGTTGGGGCTGTACTTTTTGCAGTTTTGAGATTTAATTGAGGGGAAAGCTGTGATTCAGAATCTATCTGCAGATCCCTGTTCCACCAACAGGCATATGGGCACACTGGAACCCACTTCCCACTGCCTTACAATCCGTCCATGCAGTGGTGTTTAGGTTTGCTCCCTGGAACCAAAGGAGGTAAGAAAAAGGAAAATAATGGAAGAAAGGGGGGTCAATAGGAAGTTGGAGAGAGAGAAGAGTAAGAGGGAAAACAGACATACATACCAACTAATGAATGAAAAGAGACACAAGGCCAGAAAAGAATAAACAAACAAACAAACAAACAAGATTCCCTAAAGCATACCAGTAATCACACCAAGATAGTCCAATAAAATCATGCCTTTTGATGTGCTTTTCCCCAACACAAACAAGTAGTCTAACTCAAAAAGCAAACAAAATTTAATAAAACAGTCAAAACAATAAAATCCAAAATCAAAAAAAGAAACCAAACTAGCTCTGGAGTCTTTCCTGGGTGTCTAAAGTCTCTTCAGCTCTGATCTCTAGCCCCTTCCCTTTGTTCTTATTGCAGGCAGATAGATTTACTCAACGCTTGGGTTGGTTCCCTTGGCTTGCTGCCTGTGAGGTCTGCCACAGGGCTGAATTTTCTGTGTCGGATCAATTGTAGGGGAGGGCCTTCTGTCTCCTCTTTGGTGAAGTTACCTTAGAAACCAAGGTGGAGGCTGCTTGTAGATGGGTGGGGCAATGCAAATCTCTGCCTGGAAAATGACTGTGGTAGGTGGCTCCTCTTTCACCAATCCTTTCTCTCCACCCGTCCTTTCTCTCAACTCATCTGGGTCCATGGATGATCCACTATGACGGGCTATGGTGGTGTGTGTCTGGCATCAGCCACTGGAAATCAGCGATATACCTGGGTGCTGCCTTTGGTGTGCAGCCAGCAGCTTGGGGTGGAGGAAGGAGCCCAGAATTCCCTGGGCCAGAGCCTAGAGCCGAGGTGGCTGTTCAGCATCTCCTTAAGATGTACTGTTCCTTTACACAACCATGGGGACTTAGCTCCCAAGTTGGAGGTTAGATAGGACTGCGTGGGTGAGTCACTGTAGGTCTCTGTGTGATCACAGGGCTCTGGTTCCCCTGTAGTCAGGAGTGAGTTGGGGGAAGAGGATTGTGAGACTGCTGGGCGCCTCAACCAGAGTTGGGACTGGGGCTCCAAAGGGCAGGTGGTGGGTGGTGGCAGTGGATTTGGGTCCCACGCATGGCACTTCAGTCAGGAATGGAGCTGGTATCTCTGAGGGATGGGTGCCTAGAGCCTCCCTGGGTGACTACAGCTTGAGATGAGGCTGGGAGGAGACCCGGAACCCAGGACAGGGACCCTGAACTCCGAGGACTGAGCACTGGCCACGGCTTTGGGTGCTTCAGCCCAGGTGATGGCACAGAGCCCAGAGGCATGGAGCTCGGGGGCTGCATGGGCAGCAGTGACCTTGGGCCTGGTGGGGTGCCCCAGGAGGGAATGGAGCCTTTAGTTTGGAGGGGTGGGCTTGGAGGGCCTCCACAGGCTGCCACAGCCTGAGACTGGGCTGGGCACCCAACCAGGTAGGGAGCTGGCAGTGACTGAGTGCTGGGCAGATCAGTGTAGTCAGCAAGGGAACCCAGATCTCCACAACGCGGTATCTGAGGTCCTCCACAGGTGGTGGCAGGTGGCTTGGGGCCGGGTGAGATGGTGTTGCTGGGGAGGGAGCTGGGAGCTCCATGAGGCCGGGGCCCAGGGCTGCCAGGGAAGATCAGTGGCAGAGGGGCCGCGGTAGCTGGCTGTGCATGGGACTGAGGGTCTCCAGGCCTTGGATTAGTGTGGCTGGCGGTGGGCAAGAGGGTGGGGGAAGGAAAGTAAGAGTCTTTATGGGAACTCACTTTCGGAGAATCTCACAGTCCCACCTGTACAGTCGCCATCTTCGCTATTTCTCCGTAAGTATCTATTAAGTCCATTTGGTCCAGCGTCAAGATGAGGTTCCACTCAAATTATTCTACAAAAAAGATACCTGCACAAGTATGTTTGTTGCAGCTCTATTCACGATAGCAAAAACATGGAACCAACCGTGTTGCCCATCGAAGCTGGACTGGATTAAAAGAATGTGGTACATATACACAATGGAATATTATGCAGCCATAAAGAAGGACAAATATATGGATTCTGCAGCAACTTGGATGGACTTGGAGTTGATCATACTCAGTGATTTATCACAGAAAAAGACAACCGTATGTTCTCACTTATAAGCTGAACTTGAACAATTACAATGCTATAAGAAAGTGATTGGCAGTAGTGAGAAACTGTCAGAAGAGGAGGTGGGTGGGATTGGCAGTTGAGCGAAACTGCTAGGAGAGGGAGGGTCATATCTCATCAACAAGGGTACCTGCATGATCAATGTTTATATACCTAACCCTGAAATGTACTCCACATCTTTATAATAAAAATTTTTTTTAAAAAGATGAGGTTCTGAATACATTTGCTGATTTTTTTTCCTTGATGATGTACCTAGGGTTGTTAGTGGGGTATTTAAGTCCTCAGTTATGATAGTGTTCGAGTCAATATCTTACCTAGTACTTCCTTTATCAAAGTTTATCAAAGGATGCATATATGTTTAGGATGGATATTTCTTATTGATGAATTGAGTCTTTTATCATTATGTAGTGTTCTTCCATACCTTTTAAAATTTTTGACGCCTTGAAGATTGTTTTGTCTGACATTAAGATCATGACTTCTGTCTTTTTTGCATTCCATTCACCTGAAAATATGTTTTCCATCCTTGAACTTTGAGTCTGTGGGTGTTCTTTTAATAAAACTTGTTTCCTAGAGGTAGCATATTGTTGAGACTTTTAAAATTTTTTATCCAGTTTGCTATTTTCTGTCTTTTCAGTGGTGCATTTAGCCCATTGACATTCAGGCTGATTATTGAAATGTGAGAGTTTGTCCCTGGCACAAAGCTCTTATAAGGCTATTTTGTTTGCTTTTAACCTTTGTGTTGGTATATGTGTGTGTTTTTAATTTTACAGTCATGAGGTATGTTGTGTTGACTGTATGTTTTCCTGCATTCTTTGGAAGTGCTTGGTTGTTCTTCTTCTTTTTTTCTTTCCTGTGTTTAATACCTTCTGGAGCACTTCCTGTAGAACTGGTCTTAATACCTTTTTGAGCATCTCTTGTAGAGTTGGTTTGAAGCCGCCTAAGAGTTTAGGGATTTGACATCTGGGAAGGATTTTAATTCTTCATTGCTGATGAAGCTGAGCCTGGCTAGGTAGGAAATTCTTGGTTGAAATTGTTTATGTTTGAAGACTTTGAATATTGAACTGTAGCCCCTTCTAGCTTGCAGTGTTTCTGCTGATAAGTCTGGCTGCTATACTGATTGGTCTTTCCTGGTAGGTAGTCTGACCTTTCTCTCTTACTGCCTTTAGAATTTTTTCTTTTATACCTACTTTGTGTAGGCAAATTTTTATGTGTCTAGTGGTTGGTCTTCTTATTTGACATCTTGCAGGGGTTCTCTGAATTGCTCGTGTTTAGATGGCTACATCTCTGGTGAGATATGGAAAGTTTTATTGGATGACCTCCTGGAATACTAGCTCCTTTCTTCTTCTGAGAAACTGATCAGGTGTAAGTTTGGCCTCTTGATATAGTCATACATCTTTTGGTTGCTTTGTTCTTTCTTTCTGAGTTTTTTTTCTATGTTTTTAACAGATCAGGTTATTTCCATATTTTGGTTTTTAGGCTCTGAGATTCTTTCTTATGCTTGGCTAATTCTGCTTTCCATGCTTGCCATCTTGTTATTTAGTTCATGTTGAGGTTTTTTGTGGCCCAAAATCTCTTTTACAAATTCTTTCAGTGTTGCATCTTGTCTTTCTTGAGTCTTATTTACTTTTTACACTCATTCCCTAACCTCTTGTATTCTGGGCCAGTTGTTGGTGATTTCCATTGTTTCTCTCTGAGCTCTGATTTTGCTGGTGTTAACTTTTTGGAATTACCTGTGTTCTTCTGTTGATTTTTTCCTCATCTGTGATAGATCTCTTTCTTTTCTCTTTAATTTTGTTATTTAGTAGTTGTTGGCAGAGCTTTCACTTCTGTTGTTTGCTCAGCCCTCTATTCTTCCCTGATCAGAATCTCTGAATATGTTCTTTTTGAAACAGGGCTGGGGTGGGAAGATTTGTTGTTTCTTGTAGTTTTCAACATTAAATAAGGTGGAGAGTGGGGAGCTAGAATTTGTAAACTACTCTCAAGTTACAGCATTCACTGACTGGGGTGTGAGCCCCCTGAGACCCACTCTCTACCACCACTCTATATGATAATGCAGTGGGAATGTGTGTATACCCTCTGAGTCTAAGATAAAGTTACAGTAATGAGAAGAACAGAGAAAAGTAGAATGAAATAGAACAGACAAAAATAACAAGAAAAGAAACCCAAACCACATTAAAACAAAAGTAAAAACAAGAACAAAAAAACAAAAACAAAACAAAACAAAACAAATGGAAAAATACACACACAAACAAAAAACAGGAAAACTGAACACACACACACACACACACACACACACCAAAAAATAAAAGAGGAAGAAGAAAAAAAGGGGGAACATAAACCCTTACACACACATCCACCCACACATTAAACCTAAGCAAAAAAAAAAAAAAAAAAAAAAACAAGGATAAGAAAAGAAAAAAGGGAGGAAGACAAATTGAACTCACACACACACACATGCACACACACATTATAAACCAAAACAAAAGAAGAATAAGAAAGAAAAAAAGAATAAAAAAATTTCTGGCTCTAATTGTGGTCTAAGGGAGGAGGAGGGGGCTTGGGGCTGGATGGGACATCAGTCCTTCCCTTCTGCTCTCATAAGGATACCTACTGATGGAGAGATGAGGTGCGGGATTGCCTCCTTCTCAGGGGCTGTGTTCAGGCACCCCAGCCAGGCTTATCCCAGAGTAGAGTTCTCCTATCATGGCTGCTGTCCAGGCTCCACCTACGTTGATCCCTTTTAGTCATGTTCCAGCTATGTGGATCTGACATTCAGAAGTTTACTGGGGAGGAGGGGGATGGGTCAGCTCAGGACTCACTGCTGATCTCTTGGGAGGTATTCCTTGTCTTTTTCTGGTGGAACCCTTTGTCCCATGACTGTGTCAAGGTAGAGGGTGGGCCACCTGACACTCTACACTCATTCTGTCCTTCCAGAATGTGTGCTTTCAGGATATTCCCTCTGGGTCACGATCATCCCCAAGGTCGTTAACCAGCTGGTCACAGAGAGTGGGTCTGTTGCACAATGACAAACAAGCTGGAGCACTTCCCTGCCTGGTTTTCAAGATGGTGGGAGGGTGCCTGTTTCATCTTCTTCAGTGGGACTCTGCCTATGGCTCCCTTGTCACACTCCCTCTGCAGCCCTCACTGCCAGTGTCTGACCTGGCGCTGTGGTGATTGGTCAGTCTGGCCACTGCAGTCACTCCTAGTAGCTTCTTCTCAGGAAGTGCTTTGTTAATTTTAGTAAATGGTGCTCAGCTTCTGTGCTCCAGGAAGCATCAAGTCCAAGCAGAGCAGATGAGGTACAGCTGCTTCACCAGGAGAGCCTTAGCCACACAGTCAGCCATTCATGTGTCCACAGACATGTACACAAATTCATCCATGCACTCACTCACACAGGGACTTGCACAGTCTGACTGGTTCTGTTGCCATCTTCCCTTTACTGTCCCATACCATTTTTTAATTTTTAAAAAAATTCCTGGTTGATTTGAGTCAAATGTTTGTATTTTTAAAGATGCCAATACTAACTAATTCATTCTCCAAAACAAACAAATGAATGGTGTTTAGAAGAGCCTCTTTTGATATAGGACTACTAACAGATTCTAATAATTCCTGTTTTCAGCATCACAATTTGTAATAAACACCCGGCTGAGAACCTCATAGCTGCTTTCCATACAATCTTTCCTTCCTTTAATCCTCCATATCCAACTCGTCAGGAAGTACTTTTCCTTTCACCTTATTAGTGTCTTTCAAATTTGCCTCCACAATTTTATCCCCTCAACAGCTCTCAACAGATGCAAAGCAAAAATCTTATGAGGGTGGGCATCATCTTGGAATTCTCTGCAGAGCCTTAAGCATACCTGGGAAATAATTGATAAACATTACCTTATCATGAATAGCTTATTAAAACTAATTTAATCATAATAAAACATAAAGGAAAGTTAAATAATCTATTAATAGTATAGTGTATACATTATGTATTTTGTATGTTAGTAATATGTTAATAGCTAAAATAAGTTAGAAGATTTTGGGGCCATAATGTTTTATAGGTACATATAGTGAAGAAAATGAATATGGTTATATGGAAAGAAAATTATGAAAACTAATTTATAAAAACATTTTAACAAAATCTTTGTATTAAATAAACTTGAACACTTTATTATCAAATTTTTGCTTTATAGAATAATAATAACTTATATGGCCATCAAACATTCTTTATGTGCATTGAAGATGTTTCTGGAAAGTCATTTGGTGTTTTTTTAATGAACAGCAATGCAATGGGTAAGAATAATAATTTAGTTGATAATATATTTAAAGGAGATTTCACTTTAAATGTTTTAACTGCTCTTTTATTTTACTCATACGTATTGTATGCCAGAGTAAACTCAATTGTTGATGGTTTTAGCATATGAGCTTATTATAAGTAGATTTTGAAATTAGTGAGACAATAGATTTTTGCATACCAGTGCTTCTGTTTGGGGATAGTATGCTATGTTGAAATGTTCAAACACTGTATTTTCCCTTTAGAGGGACATTGAAACACACCCATTTCAAGGAGTATATTTATGCCCAAAGCCTCATTTGTCAAGATAGGTTAACAAGACTGGGTGTGGTGGTTCACACTTATAATTTCAGTTCTCTGGGAGGCTGAGATGAGAGGATGGCTTAAGGACAGTAGTTTGAGACCACCTTGAATAACAGAAAGACTCCTGTCTCTACAAAAAAAAAATTTTTTTAATTAGCTGGGTGCGATAGTGCATACCATACTTCCAACTACTCAGGAGGCTGAGACAGAAGGATCAGTTGCCCCCAGGAGTACAAGGCTGCAGTGCTATGATCATGCCACTGTACTCCAGACTGGGACACAGTGTAAGACCGTCTCTATTAAATATTTTTTTAAAAAAGATTAACATACCACTATAAATAAAAAAGAGACGTGTCTAGGGAAATAGAAAAAAGGATAAGTAACTTTTTTAGTTCACCACAATTCAAGATTCAAGTAATGCAGATTTTTTTGGATTTTAATATTATCAATACAATATCTGTTTAATAGAGAATTCAGTGATAATAAAGTCAAAAAATTAATGCATTCACAGAATCCATTTATTATATGGTTATCTAGTCAGTTATTATGTCTTATATTCAGATAAGCTAAATTAAAAACGTTTGGTTATTTTTTCTTAGAAATGAATACGTGATAACATGATCTTTAAGAGACTCTTCAATTAAAATAACTAACTGAAATGCAGCTTTAGAGAAAAAAGTTTTGGTTGTAAGAGGACTAATCCCCTACTCCGTGCAATGTAATTTCCAATAGAGCTTTTGCCAACATCTGTAAAAGGAAATGTCTGGGATAGTCTATCATAAGCTTCAAACCCCATCACATTCTACTTTTGTCCTCTGTTATTCCTATATTCAATATCTTATTTCTATTACATTATTTTAAAATAGGGTAAACAATATGGCTGATACAAATGACTATAAATGACACAGTAGTTGCTTTATTGTATTCATTTTTACTATTTACATAGACTTTTCCAAATTTTATTTTTTAGAGGTTTTCATCCAGCCTACTCCAATAGTAACTTATCGAGTTACTGGTGGCATTCTGGATTTTTACATCTTTCTAGGAGATACGCCAGAACAAGTAGTTCAACAGTATCAAGAGGTATGTTTTAGGTCTATTCTATGCAATACTTTCTTGCGTCTGACGTGTCCACATATTTAGATAACTTTATTTTATATATCTGAGGCCTCTTAGCTAAATGTATTTGAAAATCCTACCATTTCAAGATACGAGTATATGATTTTAATTTTCCCCCTATACCATGAACTCTATATATACTTAAATGTCTATATTTCTGCTATCAAATATTTTTCTTATTTCTAGGCAGCTGAGTTCAAAAGTTGGATTGTGCATAGCAAATCTTTTCTTTTTCATGACTTTGGTAATATAAAGAAAAAGGAAGTATCTTATCTTCAACACTGAGTACAGACAATAAATGTATAGTTCATATATCCTTTTGATCAAAATCCCAGAGGTAATTCAGTCATGAGAAAGGGCAGTGAAACTAGCTATACATGCATAATGGGTAAACTCCAGGAAAATTGGCTCTGATCTTCAGTCCTAGAGAGGGGTGAGTTTGACACCATAGTCTGGAACTTTTCATCTCAGATTACTATCTAAACAACTCTCATTTACGCATTAAATAACATCTTAGGCAACCTGAGCCCATGATGGGCTTGAGACGTGAGACTTCTGAAACTTCTCATGTAATTGCTCTCCTGTAACTGCTACAAATGATTCCTGGTGTAATCATTGAAAAATAAAGTTTCATTGGTATAATATTCAAGAATAATGCCCCTTTAAAAAATCTCATTTTCTTGATATATTTTTGACATATAATTCTCAAAGGAGAGGTGATTATTATCAAAAAATTTCTTCAATTAGAATCCAAAAATCTGAAATGATAGCAACTTGTGTCTTACATAGTTGAATTATTTACAGTGCCTAATAATCCCCAAATTTCTGTTCATAAATATGAATTTTATTTTTCAAAAAAGTACACAAAATATACTGTTTCTGTAATTCATATTCTCAATTAAAATTGTGGATGGCCTATGTACAGACATTGTGGTATGGTTATTACATGAGCAACAGTGAGTGTTTTGAAAGAATTTGACACTTCATTTGTCAAACATTAGTTGGCATAGTTGTCTATTACATGCTGAATAAAGTCTGTGGTCAACAGTATTTGAGTATGAGTCTTGCTTCACACATGAATGCAGCATACATTCAGTGTGGCAGTGCACTTCCTTCAACATTTTCAAGCAGAGACTTGAAACTAAGCAATAAAGTTAAAGATGGCTATAGAATAGACCACTGTTAATCATTACTCCATTTAAATGAGGCTCAAAATGTGTAGAGAGTAGGCAGAACTTTATTTTTTATTTGACAAAAAATATGTTATCTTCTGTGTATAAGCTAGCCTATGAGTGGTCTCAATATATAACTTTCAAACATAATTAATTTGAATGACCAGATTGTTTTTTAGTTTTAAAGACAATGTACACAAAGTATATACATGTATACAATATAAGATTGTCTTAATATAACCTAATACTCATTTCTAGTAAAAATCTAATACATAAATAAATACAATGTGTAATATTTACATAGTAAGTATGCAATAAATATTTTGCACACATATGAAATATACATTGCTGCACATATAACAACTTTCATACATATATGACAAGAAATTTTGATCAAATTTTCAAAGAATTCTATGGAACATAAGGTGCTTAGGAATATAGTTTGAAATATACTGCTTTTTTTGAGAGCTCTATTTGATATAAAGTTATTTTTAAAATAAGTTTAATAATTCATTCAAATAGAAAGTAATAACCAAACATGAATAATTTCTGTTTGATTTTTACATAGTCTTTTTTTGGACATAGATTATGAACAAATTGTGGATCCAAAATTTATATATAAAAGCCTAAACCAAAATCAAAAAATCCATTTGCCAAAAATATTATTTGTCTTAATATTACCTAATACTTAGTTTTTTGTTTGTTTTTTTTTTTTTTTGAGTTGGAGTCTCACTCTGTCGCCCAGACTGGAGTGCAGTGGCCACTCCCGGCCACCGCAGCCTCGACCTGCTGGGCTCCGGCGATCCTTCCGCCTCAGCCTTCCACGTAGCTGGAACTACAGGCGCCCGCTACCATGCCCGGCTAATTTTTTGATTTATTGTAGAGATGAGGTCTCGCTTGCCCAGGCGAGTCTCGAACCCGCGGGCTCAGGCGATCCACTCACCTCAGCCTCCCAAAGGCGCGGGATTACAGGCTGAGCCACCGAGCCCGGCTAATACTTAGTTTTTAGTGAAAAAAATTAACATAAATAACATCCACATTTCTAGATACAAAATCATGTCCTCTGTTTTAGGGAGACATGCATCCTCCCTTGCAAATGTGCACTGAGCTTGCTTGAATCACTGCAGGAATCAGGGGAGATGGTGGCCCATTTTTTCCCTGGGAAAAAGGAGAAGCCCAGGCACTTCTTGCCAGTGAGCTAAGAGCCCTATGCAAAAATTGGATGGGATCATTGTAGAATACATATTTTATTAACATTTGGAAAATCAGAAAAGAAAGAACTGCAAAATGTAAGGGAAAAGAACAGAATTTATGTATTTTAAACTTCTTTTTTTTTCTTGTGACTTTTTTGTTGTTCTAGGAAGTCATTGTGTGATGCAACAATTTCCCCTTGATCATATTATTTTCTTATTACTATACTTTTAGTATCTTCTTTAACTTTTTATGATGAACAAAGTATATCTTGGTAAATGCTACTTTCTGGATTACTTTAGTTTAAAAAAAAAGCAAAATAAAAGACGAGGATCAAAACATAAACTTGTTAAGAGCTTCATAACACATTAGAAGAGAATCTCTAGGAAACATTTAGAATCGAGGTAACAATAAATCTTTATTTAAAATGTGTAAGCTTAAATGAATACTAGAATGCAAAATAAGAAGCACATTAAAGTTAGTTACTAAGCTAAATGTATTTCTTTTTATTGAAACAAATTCAATGTCCATTTACTTCAAGCTCATTGGACTACCAGCAATGCCAGCATATTGGAATCTTGGATTTCAACTGAGTCGCTGGAATTATAAATCACTAGACGTAGTGAAAGAAGTGGTAAGAAGAAACCGGGAAGCTGGCATACCATTTGTAAGTAGAATGGGGACTTGTGTGAATATATATCAAGTTAAGTATTGTTACATAATAAATGTAAAAACTTTTCAAGAATATCTGATATAAACATTACATATTTATAATTATGAGGCTACTTTTTAAATTGTAAAGTATATTTTATCTTTTTTAAAATTATAAATATATACTTTTGAAAAACTGATTAGTTATACTGGCAGAATACCAGTTTATCTGAGAGCAAAATCATGTTCCGTTTTTAAGATGAATATGAAGCCTTAATTTTAGAACCTATATATTTTAAAATAATTTTCTGAAGTGTATTTTTGTTCTTTATACAATGAAATCTACATATTTAAAAAATGCATCATCACTGAAAAATGTAAATAACCATTCGATGCTTTTGTACTTAATAATTGAAAACTAGTTTTATAAACAGTATCCTTGTAATTTAGTAAAATAGAATTGTTATTTAGTAAAATAGAAGGAATGCAATTCCATGCATGCTTTAATGTTTATTTTTTATAATACAAATTTATTGTATTATAGATTGAAATGTTTAAGATAATTCCATCAGTACTGCTTGTTGAAATTCACTCTGCTAACTTCCAGGACACACAGGTAACTGATATTGACTATATGGAAGAAAAGAAAGGTTTTACTTATGATGAAGTTGCATTTAACGGGCTCCCTGAATTTGTTCAAGATTTGCATCGCCATGGACAGAAATATGTCATCATCTTGGTAACGATTGATTATGTATATTTATGCATTTTAAGTATTTACACATTTGTAAGTTAATGAATTTTCCATAGTTTCTTTTTCTATTATTAGGACCCTGCGATTTCCATAACTAAACGTACCAATGGAGCACCATATGAAACATATGATAGGGGAAGTGCACAAAATGTCTGGGTAAATGAGTCAGATGGAAGTACCCCACTTATTGGCGAGGTAAATTATCACATTCATAAAAGTGGTGTTGCTCAAATTTTCTTCTCTGAAACAAAGTGTTTATGAATGTGTGTGTGTCTGTATATATATTTGCTCTCAACTTTGAATTTTATATTTCAATTGTGGCAAAAAATTTTAGACAAAGAAAATATGATAAGAACCTCCTAAGCCGTTAAACCTAAAGAGGCACTAGATAATTTTCAGTACCACAAATAAAACTTAAGGTAAAATATGGTAAATAATTTAGATTATTACACAAATTATTAGAAGTGTAGTAGAAATTTGATATAAAAGAATTGCAAATATAAACAGTGTACTTATCCAATAGGCACCAAGTTTTATGATTTGCATTTAATCCTCACAATAAAATAGATAGCTATGATCTAAATTTCTACTTCACAGATGAAAAAAGTGGAATCTTAGAGAAGTGAAGTAACTTTCCTAAGATCATAGAGCTAAAAAGAAACAGAATCAGAAAACTGCCTATGTCTCAAGTATGTATTTTCCAAAATAAATATTCTTTTGGAGACAACTTTTAAAGACATAAAAAAATCACAAAATGTCTAGACAAATTGAGTCTATGCATTGAGACATAATCATTTCTGTGATTTAATAAAATTAAATAAATTGGAAGGAAAAAGCATCAATTTATTTAAAGACATTTATTATAGTATTTACAACAATGAAGACTATTATAAGTATTATTCTTATCACATTTATCAGATTTATAATTTCTGATGCAAATCTTCTTTAAATAATTGTGAGATCCAGCAGGTTGGTACCTGTTAATATTTCAGAGAATGCATGTTGTTAATAACAGCTTTTTGGATGAGGACAGATCACACAGCCAATATGAATTATTTGGACATAAGGATAGTAACATGTTAATTTATCTGAAATTGAATTCTTGTCTAATGCTATTATTTTAAGTTATGAGTAAAATAATGCCAAATAATTTCAGGAAGCATAAATCATGAAGAAGCAGCATAGTATACATAGTGTTGAATATCGTGGGTTCAGGTAAAAGATTGCTGGGGTTTGAGACCTTTCTGTGTCTGTTATTACGGGTATGGCTTTAAACAACTTATTTAACTTCTCTATACATCACTTCTCTCATCTACAAAATGGGTTTAATTATAATACCTAGCTCATCTGTAAAGTGGTGATAAGCACAGTACCTACCTCCAAAAGTTCCAATGAAGATTAAATATTAATAATGATAAAAGTACTTGAAACAGTGCCTAGCATATAGGTTGTGTTTTGTCTAAATATATATATATAAAATATACATGTATATATTTATATTAGTGTTTGTTAATAAAAAATTAGAATAATTCCTTTTTTTTTTTTGAGTTGGAGTCTCACTCTGTCGCCCAGACTGGAGTGCAGTGGCTGCTCACGGCCACTGCAGCCTCAACCTGCTGGGCTCCGGCGATCCTTCCACCTCAGTCTTCCAAGTAGCTGGAACTACAGGCGTGCGCTACCATGCCCGGCTAATTTTTTTGATTTATTGTAGAGATGAGGTCTCACCAAGTTGCCCAGGTGGGTCTCAAACCCACAGGCTCAGGCAATCCACTCACTTCAGCCTCCCAAGGCGCGGGATTACAGACTAAGCCACCGAGCCCAGCTCCTTTTCTTTTCATTTCTTAGAAACAAATACCCTTGGAGATGAACTACTGTGCTTTCTTTTATCAGAAGAATAATATATTACATAGGTTTTGGTTTGTTTAATAACTTAACCTATAAGGATGCTCAGTAATACATTTAGGTGCAGTTAGAACAGTAGCATGTTCTTATCTCATATTTGTATATTTTTCCCTTCCTAAATCTTCATGATCTCACTTTCTTTTTCTTTAACAGCTCTCCTGTAATTACATCTTAAAGTAGTCCTGAGATTTTTGTGAATTTAGATAGTACATGAGTTACATGTACCCAAAAGAGTACAATAACTTTAATAATTTGTACAATTTTCAAGTCAATCAGTTTGAAATTCCGTGTATTTATTTATTTTTCCTTCCATTTGCATAAAAAGGTGAATGATCTATTCTTCTAGGTATGGCCAGGATTAACAGTATACCCTGATTTCACCAATCCATCCTGCATAGATTGGTGGGCAAATGAATGCAGTCTTTTCCATGAACAAGTGAACTATGATGGGCTTTGGATTGTAAGTAATTATTTTAAACCAGTGATTTTTTGGTCAATGAACATAACATTATTTATCCATAAAAATTAAGTCAAGATATATTTTTTCAAATGTATTCATCCCCAAATTAAAAGCTTCTATAGCATCCTTTTCTAGAATGTATAAATATCATACCTGTCGTGTTTATGGGATAGAAAAGAGCAGAAGCTAAAAATGAAAATCAAATTTTTCTTTTTTACTAATGCCCTTTATAGAATAAATTTTATGTTTGTAACTAAGGTGTTTTTTTATGAATAGTAATTTATCTGAAAAATGGCTAATGGGATTTAGAGATAAGCCTATAGCCATGCAATTTCAGAAACACTTATTAAAGTTTACAATAGTGAAGCGATTGCAGCATATAAATCTGAATAAATCCTTTGGAGACATCTTTTTAGTAAGCTATGGCACAGAACAAACTAAAATTGGCATAGGTTAAGTGTTTTGTCTAAAAAAAATAAAATAAAGTCCTAGGTTACTTGTAAAGTTATTAAAGGAAAGCACAAGTGTTTAGAAGAGCATCTGAATGAAGTTTTATAATCATAACTATTGATAGCCTGCTTCTAGTCTTAATTGGATGGTAGCCAAAGATTTAACGCCTTTGGTTATGACACTAACTCTACTAACTTTGATAACTATGACACATTTAAGAATGAAACTACCTAATGATCCCAGAATTCTTTATTTTAGAAAAAAAAAAATCTTTAAACCCTAACATTGAAAGAATATCAAGTATTTCATTCAAAAGCACAGAAACTAATTTATAACTGCACAGAATTTTGAAAAAAGACATAAGGAACACTCTAGGGATAGCTATGCTTTCTTTGGCTGTTTAGGTCCACACTGTTTCCACTATCCTCAAGTGCTCATTATTTATTAAGTCATTATTTTAATTATTCACCTATTCATTCAATCAATCATTTGACAAGTGCTTCTTCTGCACCATCTGCTAGGTATGTTTTTTGCTGATGACATGGAATTGAGTGCAGGATTAACTTAATCCTCAGGAGGCCCCTGACATGACAATAGTAGCAAAATGAATATGGAGATGCTTTAATATTTTAACACAAAATCAGTGAGATCATACTGCTAATACTAAACAACTGGCAAAAGTAGTGAAAAAACTTACACACTGATCTTAAACTTCATTTTTAATTCTTGCTCTTAAAATGCTTTAACCTATATTAAAAGTTTCCTTAGTTTTTTATTTTTTCCTACTAAGGCACTACTTTGCAATAAAATTGCAGATATAATGATGCTTTAGAAATAGTGAGAGCGAGTCTGATTGTGCTACACAAAGAGACAATGCTCCATCTCCTGCATCTATTGAACACCGAAATCCCTGATTCATCTCCAAAGAGAAGGAGGGGATAGGAGGGGAAGATCATCTGAGAAAAACAGAGTTTTTCCAATACTAATACAGAAGCATTTTGACCAAGCCTTAAACAAACAAACAAACAAACAGAAAACACAACATTAAAAAAGTGTAGTTCAAAGCTCACTAAATATCAATGAATTAATACATGCTATGTATTAGCAATGGGCATTCTGCTGTATGAGGTTTTATTTTTATACAAGTTTAAAAATACTTGTAACTCTATTACCTTTCATCATTCTTGACTATCCTGAAAACATTTGAGAAATGGAGATACTTACCTTTCAAAATTTGTATCACAATGAGAAATCTATAGTTATTATCCCTTGAGCATTTATAATTTTAATGTTCATAAAATGATCATTTCTCATTTTAATCCCGTGTGACAAATTTCCTTGGATTCTCTTTATATTCATAATCTGGAAACTTTCATAAGAATGTTCTGAGAATAATAGTGATGAGTAATTATTTTTAGTGTTTTGGGGTCAGAAGAAGTCAATATTCAGGAAGATTTAGGGAAGCTTTAGTAAACTAAACCAGTATAGCTGTTATAGTTACAAGTTTATGAAAGAAATACGGTTTCACTGTAATCCAAACGATTCATTTTGCATTTTTGGAAGAAAATTGTTTTTATCAGTCTCATTTAGTGACACTGTCAGTCTCTTAGATTTGTGTATCAATCTGCTGATAAATATTACCTAAGTATTTGGTAGGATTCATAAGGCAGTAGAAGAAATGATCCAACCATTACATAGTAGCACAGGGGTTTTAAATTTAAAGGAAATGCTTCAAGGCTGGTATAAGAGCGGGGAAGACTAGAGAAGGTGAAAATTAATTTGGGTCTTACATGTGCATGAGGTGGATAGGAAAGGAAAAGTGCAATTAAAAAAATATGGCTCTTCTAAGGGAAATAAAATGAACACAGAGCACAAGGATGTGACTGAGTGCAATGTCTTTATGAAAACAGAGACAATTTATTACAGACAAGTGGGAAATAAGTTATAAAAAATCTCTAGATGTCCTCAATGTAATGAGCAGAAGAGGAGCACGTGTGTTGTGATGTATAATGTTATATACTTATTTTTTAGTTCAAAGACTTGACTTAACTGGTTACAATAACAAAACCAGTAAGTGGTGAGACAAGATTGGGCCTAAGTTTTCATTACTAGGAAATTCATGAACATATTGCTCCATCACTATGTCTCCAAGAGATGTTTAGGGCACCAGATTCAGAATGTGGTTGAGCTGGACAAAGGCTCCTTCAATCTGTCAGGGATTCCATGAGATCATAATATTTTAATTAGGATAATAAAGGCTATCTGTCTTGTTTCACTTTCATTTTCTCATCAGAGTAGAAGACTGTGGACTTGGCAGATACTGCTGCTAGTAATGTGCTTAGCACATCATAGAAACTAGATAAATGCCACCAGAAACCAATTATGTTGAGTATATGATTGTGTTAGGAATGTGTAGAATGATAGACTCACAGTGAGATGACTAATAGAATTATATAGAAAAGACAGCTACTTAATGTTCATACAATTTAAAACCAGGTAAATAAAATATGTTGTGATTGTTTAAAATCTTTCAGTCTTATATAAGACATTTCTGTTATCTGATATATACATTCTGTTTATTTTTAGGTTGGTAGCTTATATTTGTCTTGTAGGAGTGAAAGGACATCATGGTTGCCATAAATAAAACATTTTCAAACAAATAAAGAGTTTCTGTTTACATGATTTATAATTATTTAAAATCTACTCTTTTTCCTTTTATATCCATTTAGGACATGAATGAAGTTTCCAGCTTTATTAAAGGTTCACTAAAAGGATGCAATGACAACAAATTAAATTATCCACCTTTTACTCCTGGTACATTTTATTTAGTTATCTAATTACTATTAATTGAGAATAATTTTCTTATTGACTTGTAATGTCTAGTATATATTTCTAAATTACCCTCTTTGGTATGATTTTGAAATCCCATAATCATTTTTTTGTCTTTCATCCAAAATATTTCCTGCCTAGAATTATATTGAAATAAGTGACTTTACTATAAAGCCTTCAAATGGGTCTATAGCTATGTGATGCACAATATAGAAATGTATGTTTTAGCTGGGTTCGGTGGCTCAGCCTGTAATCCCGCGCCTTGGGAGGCTGAGGTGAGTGGATTGCCTGAGCCCGTGGGTTCGAGACCCACCTGGGCAACTTGGCAAGACCTCATCTCTACAACAAATAAAAAAAAAAATTAGCTGGGCATGGTAGTGCATGCCTGTAGTTCCGGCTACTCGGAAGGCTGAGGCGGAAGGATCCCCGGAGCCCAGCAGGTCGAGGCTGCGGTGGCCGGGAGTGGCCACTGCACTCCAGTCTGGGTGACGGAGTTAGACTCCAACTCAAAAAAAAAAAAAAAAGAAATGTATGTTTTAATATACCTGTTAAAGTCTACTTTTTCAAAGAATTATTTATATTTGAAGTTAAAAGCATAGCATGGAACAATGTAAGTATAAATCGAATAGTTGTTCCAATTTCAATAGGCTTGAAAGATGTGGACCTAACTGGAACTTTAATTGAATTGTTCTTTTTTTTATTATTATTTTTTTTACTATGTGTTGTATTACATAGTGCATCATAAGAAGGAATATAAAGTTTAAAATGGAAAAATATCTCCTAAGAAATATTTCCTATCTATTTTCTCATAGATATTCTTGACAAACTCATGTATTCCAAAACAATTTGCATGGATGCTGTGCAGTACTGGGGGAAACAGTATGATGTTCATAGCCTCTATGGATACAGCATGGCTATAGCCACAGAGAAGTAAGTATAGTTTCTTTCAAAACATTCTTTCATCTTCATTGTCTAGAAATGTGTTTGATAATTTACCAACACAGTTACAAAAAAGCAAGAATATAATAAAGAAAGACACTATTGTTATGCTAAAAATAATGGCAAAGTATTAGTTATTTTACTAACATTCACAAAGTTGAAACTTGGTTATCAAGAATGACATGGCATATGTATTTAACTGTGACTCTTTTTTAACTCATGAATTTAAATTATCCTTCAAAAATTTGATTCAGTTTGAATATAGCTGTGTTCTAAGCATGAATTTCACAATTGGCTTGGAAAAATGTTTTTCTTAGAACAAATTTTAGCTATTTAAAAAAAACTGTTTGATTAAAATGTAGTTTTCCAAGATGTATTCTCCTAAGTAATTTTCAAATGCAATGTGTTTTAAAATATAATACAAAAGATGGGAACAATCACATGTTGATTATCTACTATTTTCAAGCATTGTGTAAGATCCTATAATGCAATAGTCAATGAAATCTAGATCCTCATCTCAATATATTTGTAATTTTCTCATAATTAAACAATTATGATTGAGTGTTAATTCAAACCGATGTTTTTCTGGTTCTAAATCATACCATAATATCAAAACTCTTAAGCACCGTCATCATAGTGTTAATTTACTTGTTAAACTCATTAGAATATTGTATATTGCAATGTTTAAGTTAATATATTATAGGAAAGAAAAAGCACACTGTGTGATTCAATATGATAAAGATTATGATACAGAAAATCACCTGAGAATATACTTATATTTTTCCTAATTATTTCCCTTTATGAAAAATTATCAATAATATTTGGGTACCAGTACAGGTAAGATGAACAATATTAATAGTTGTGGATATTGGTTGATGTCTAGAAACTAAAAAAACTAAAATGCATCTCAATTATGTAAGTTTTAAACCATTATTACTTGCTAATATTTGAAATGTAGACATGAAGATATAATTAGAGTCATTGCATTGCAAAAAGTGTATTAGGTTCAAGTTCAGACTACTTAACTTTCCATTTATAAAAGATTTCAATGAGCTTAAATCATGTATTTCCAAACAAATGTTGAGCAGATACCAAAAGCACAGATTTATTTCATTTGATAAAGAATGATTGAAGTGATTCAAAGTGTCAATCATTTCTAAAAGATTTCCTTCCATTGTATTTGATCAGAATGTATTTAAATAACAACATATTGATAACTAAATACAAAGTTGATATAAAATTTTGAATAATAGTTGCAAATATTATGGCTAGGCTCTGGGAATTGAAAAATATACATTTGAAATTAAGATTTTAGAATTTGTAGCTACAGATTTTATTTTTAAAATAAATGTTATTTATGAATTTGGATTTTTTTTAGAGCTGTACAAAAAGTGTTTCCTAATAAGAGAAGCTTCATTCTTACCCGGTCAACATTTGCTGGAACTGGAAGCCATGCTGCACATTGGCTAGGAGACAACACTGCTTCATGGGAACAAATGGAATGGTCTATTACTGGAATGCTGGAGTTCAGCTTGTTTGGAATGCCTTTGGTAAGGCATTTTCATTCAGTGTTACTAATAAAAGTAATTACATTAAACTTTTTATATATTCTTAATGATTTTTGATAAGATTATTAAAAGGCACGTCATAGAAAACAATCAAGTTTTTATTCTTAAGGAACTTATGGTAAAAATAAGAATATGGATGGTATTTATAACATTCAAACTATTAGAGTGTAAAAATAAAACAAACAAAATTCAATTATACCAAAATAATTCAGGAAAACAAATAAAAAACATAGTGCAAAAAGCTTAATAATAAATATAAAGCACCAAATAAGGTGGTAGAGAAAAGTGAAAATATGCTGGTAATAAAAATAAATTTTAAAAGTCTAAATCTATTTAAAATATTAAATTGTCAGTGAAGATTCAAAAAGATAATGTTTTGCTTAGAAAATAAAAGCTAAGGACAGAAAAATGTTCGAAATTTCAAAAAGGGAGAAAATATATACAAGGAAATTCTAAACATAAAATATCTGGCAAATCTAATTATATCAAACAAAAAATAGTGTATAAGGTTGACATTAAAGACTAAAGATAGCCACTGCATAACAAAAAAAGTAAAATATCTTATAAAACTATATTGATATATTTATTCTTTCTTTTATATGCACAAATAAAATTAACACCAAAAACCAACCAAACAAAAAAACTTGAACACAATCTTTCACTTGAAAATTAAAAACCATATTATCAAATTATTCATGAGTCAAAAAATAAGCTGAATGGAATTTTAAAAAAAGTCTTAGAAGTGAATGTTAATTTTACTTGTCAAATCTTACAAAATTTCAGCTAAGTTAGTATTTAAAGAAAAACTTATAGTCTTAAATACTTAAAAGCAAAGAAAGTCTGAAAAGTTAATGAATAAAGTACAATGATTTAAAAAGTGGAAAAAGAAAAACAGACTAAACCTAAAGAAAGATGTGGGTAATGAAAGCAAGAGAGGAAATTGATACAGTGTAAGCAAAGACTCTAGAGAAAAAAATTTAAAAGTCATAATGCAAAGGTGGCTCACTGCAATTTTTAATAAAATAGACCAATTTATAATATATTTTGTCAAAAAAGAAGAGAAAACCAAGCAATATTATAATGTATAATATAAGATGTCATTTATCTTAGTAACTAGTTAATAAACAACAGAATAACCGGGAGTAAATACTAAAACTAAACATAGGATATTTTTGAGAAAAATTTAAATGGTAACTAAATAAATTTAAGATATAATGTGTTAACTAATAATAAGGCTCAATATGTTAGGAATATACATTCTCCCTAAACTGTTATCCAAATTCTGTGGAATTCTGATTTAAACTATAGAGAGGTATGGGGGAACATAAAGGATTACTCTAAACTTCACAAGGAAGACAACACATTTTAAAGAACTTGAAAAGATTATGATGGCTTATTCTACCAGATACAGCTATAGTAATAAGCATATAGATACTGTACTGTCAATACACAAATAGAATAATATGGCAAAATAAGATATAGGCCCGTGCACATATGACAGTTTGTTAAATGATAGCAGTGTAGATCAGTGAGGAAAGTATCAACCATTCATATGGATAACTGATTATGCATTTAAAAACCAAAATAAAATGAGTCAATTCTCACACCATACACAAAAATCAGTCCCAGCAGGATTAAAGACCTATGTGTGAAAAGCAAACTTTAAGTATTTTAGTAGAAAATGTAAGAGGATAAATGTATGACCTTAGGTTAGAGGTATAATTTCTTAAGCAAATCCCAAAGTTCACAAATAATAAAGAAAAAGGAAACTTACAGAGAACTGAATACTTGAAAACTTCTATTCATCAAAAGACTATCTGAAACAGTTGAAAAGCAATCCACATATGGGGAAATGCTATTTTCAATTCATATAATCAATAAATGGTTGATAGTCAATTTAAAGTGCCTACAATAAATCAATAGAAAATAAGAACAATAGAAAAATTAGTACAAGATATAAGCAGGCAATTCTATTAAAAGAAACCTCTATGAACCAAATCAAACTATGAAAAAGCTCTCAACATTCTTACTAATCAAAGAAATGCAAGAAAAAACTAGTGTGATATATTTCATGAAGATAGGTGGCCACAATTAAGTCTGAAAAAGCCAAGAAAAGAAAAAAATACATAATGGGAACTTTCATGAACTGGTATAGTGCTTATAAATGATCCAACCAGTTCTGATTAAACAGTATGCATTATAAATAAACCAGAAAAATAATCCTATGTATATGCACCATAGAATAAGAGTAAGATTTCTACATATTTATATGGAAAGCTATATAGGTTGAGTATCCCTTTTCCAAAAATGTGCAGACCAGAAATGTTTCAGATTTTGGAATATATACATAGACACAACGAGATGTCTTGAAGATGAAACTCAACTCTAAACAAGAAATTAATTTATGTTTCATAGATATTTTATGCACATTGCTTGAAGGTAATTTCACATAATTTAAATTAATTTTGTGCATGAAATAGAATTTTGACTGCAACCCATCACATGAGGCCCTTTCTGGAGTATTTTCTAGAGGGTCCTTGAAAAAAATAATGCAATCGTATATGGGTACACATTGGGCAAAGCTCAATTTTATTTAGAATAATTAATTTTATAAGCCTAACATGAACAAACAGTCACAATTTTTTGCTCTTTTACTTCTAAAGTAACATATTGTAAATAAGGGAGGTGTATTTTAGATTAAGAAACAACACATTCTAATACATTAATTTCATCTTTATACATTGAATTAACGGTAACATCAAAAGACAATCATTTCTAATTAAATACAAGAGGCTAAGAAAATGCATAAAGAGGCAATGCAAAAAAGAATATGCACAATAATGCAATTAGAAGCAAGAATGGAGCAAAAATGGTAAATGAAGCTGGGTTAAGGAGGAGTGTATAAAGACAGTAAAACAAATAATAAATAATGAAAACTAGTCAGTTGAGGCATAAAATGTGATGCTCTAGGAAAATTTGAGAATCTGATCAGTATAAGTAATCGACATATTTGTTATTTAGATTGGAGCAGATATCTGTGGATTTGTGGCTGAAACCACAGAAGAGCTTTGCAGAAGATGGATGCAACTGGGAGCATTTTATCCATTTTCCAGAAACCACAATGCTGAAGGCTATGAGGTAAGTGCCTCTTGTTCTCCATGTTTTGAGACAACACACAAACATATTTTAAACAATGTACTTAAATTAAAACTATAGAATAAGTCTGAGAGACTGTATCATAATTTATAAAGAATAGTTAGAAATTCTCAAGTCCAACACTGGTTTTATATATTAGAAAAATGGAAATTGTGAAACAAAATGTAGTCACAGTATAAATATTTTACGTAAGCCTAAAGCATATGCTTTACAAGTTTGTTAAATCACCAGTATTTTATATTGGAGCCAAAGCTTTTTGAGTATGATTCGTGGGTTCTAACAGTGTAACTTCAGGTAACTTTTATTTTTAAAATATAATATGCTATCAAGGATTTCCAATTTCTATCTCATTAATTAAAAACAAGTTACAAACACTTGTAAAACAATTTGATCTAGAGTATTTCTGTAATAAATAAAACTGGACTAAATATATAGAGACAAAACAAAGCTAACACCTTTAAAACACGAATTTCAACTGGTAAGCAGAAGTACAAGAGAACGCAGAGCTATTCTACCAGCCCTGGGAATGCAACTTGCTGTGGACTCCCATAGGTGCACTTTTCAGAGGAAGCAGTGAGATTGATCATTAAGTGCGGAGGTCCAGCCACCAGTGAGCAGGGCTTGAGTTGGGGGGAGGGAATGAGAAAAGAAAAAGAGACAGCGGGATTGGGAGGTCTCTCTCCTCAATAGGTGAGAGCGAGAGAGAACATGCTTATTTTCACAGCATGCCTCTTATATAGGGCAAAACCACACAAGGGAGGGCAAAACCACACAAGCAAGATATGTGTTAATGTTTAAACTAAACCACACAAGCAGGGTAAGTATTAATGATTAAACTATGCTTATCATAACATCTATGCTCTCTAAGTTACAACAAGGCAGTTACTAAGACAAACAGCCTCCAGGCTAGACGTGGTGTCACTCCGCTATCCATAGAATAACAGCCAAAGGTCAGGAGAGACGAAGGAAATATAGGCTTGGTTCCTTGAACACAAGCCAAGAAACATAAGGACCTTGCCTGCTTATGCTCTGGTTTCCTTCAATTAAGTCAATGAAATACATGTTGATTAAGAAATCATTCATTGTTCACGCATTGCATATAGGGCTTATATTCTGTTTAAGGGGAGAAACAACTTCTCAGCTCAGCTGTAGGAAAGTATGATAGGAAAGATTAAAAGATACAAGTTGGAGATTAGTTATCTCTTAATCCACCTAAATTATACTTTTAAGAAATTTGTGTCCATAGGAAATTTTGACAGGAATTACATGACACCCGATAGTCTGTGTTCTTGTTTGTCCTCCAAAAAGCAGATGACAAGACAGAATTAGATATTAGATATTTATTGATGAGATATTTGTGAAGGATACAGGGGTGTGAGCATGAGGCAGTGGGGAGAACCCACAGGCCACAGTGTAGGTCAGAACCTGGTGAAGATGACTGGGAAGGAAGAATCACAAGCAGCAGCCCAGTGGCTAACCAAGTTTCAGTCATGTTAGTAGGGAGTCCTCAAGGCCAAGTTAACCATTGGCTCTTCCTGTTTCTACCATGAAAGTGCCTGCATTGTATTCTTACCATTCTCCTTCAATGACTGGGAGGTGTCAAGGTTTGTATGACTTCAGTGCAAACATCATGGTGGATTCAGCAAGGTGGTCGCTGAGACTCCAGGTTCATTTTGTTACCCATAGCAGGAGATGTAAGCAAGTTTGCTCCCATCAATGCGCCTTGATGAGGGAGTTGGTTGATCCAGCCTGAACTCAGTAGAGAGCCTTTCCTTCACATTGCAAGTCTGTAAGCAGCCAGGCAGCTCTGTTCACCATATCCCTGAGCCCAAAGACTGCTTGGACTTATTCTTCTAATGGCAGTGGCAGGACAGGGCAGCAAGTCCTCAGGCAAGAAATGTTGGTCCTTTACTTGAAGGGCACGTGTCCCCTGTGCTATCATTCTGCTGTCCAGAGTAGGTGCACAGCTGAGCTCTAAGTCAAGTGGTGGGCATGTTCTTCCACTCTCACTGAGAGGGACTGAAAAGTTACATGGCACAGGTTTGGGGTACAAGGAAGCATGAAACATTGGAGCCAGTAATGCATTCTCCCACTATCAGGAAGCGAATAACTCTATTTTGTTAAAAAAATATTTACTTTGTTTTAAGTGTGTATTTTTAAATGAACACTTAAGATATGTTAGTTTAAATAGGTGAAGATGTGTACATCAAAACTAAATTTAATTAAAACAAATAAACAAATGAAAACACAAAAACTAGAAATATTCACACCCTTTGATAATGAAATAGGGATAATTTTAAGGTTTTATAAATAAGCTAAAATTTATACAAGTTGCTTTTAAAAAATAGATAAAAGTGTTTCAATTTTTATTTACATTTCAGCTTTCTTATTTTAAATTCTTTTTCTATCCCACAGCACCAGGATCCTGCATTTTTTGGACAGAATTCACTGTTGGTTAATTCATCGAGGCATTACTTAAATATTCGCTATACCTTATTACCGTTCCTCTATACTCTGTTTTACAAAGCTCATATGTTTGGAGAAACAGTAGTAAGGCCAGTTCTTCATGAGTGAGTAATATGTAAATAATTATATCTTTTAAAGTATATTCTGATACATATTGAAAAGATCACCCCTTATCAACAAGGGTGCTTGAACAAAGCATATTTGTATACCTAACCCTTAACTGTACCCCACAATATCAAAAAAATAAATAAATAAAAAGAAAAAAAAAAAAAGAAAAGATCAACGGAGATAAATCAAGATATCAAGATTTCTGCTGTTTGTACACATTTGGAAATGATTTTTGGAGCTATATAATGATATTAATAAATATAATTAATTTGGTGGATTTAGGTAGAAATGTTAGAATTAAATAGAATTTGCAAGGAAAAAGATATATAAAATATGGTAAGGAAATTATATCAGTAAGAAAGATGAAGCATAGATTTATTGAAAACATATCAAGTAAATATCAAGAAAGACATATAAATATAGATTAAGAATGAGGTATAGTAGTTACAGAAAAAGGTATATTGTGCTTATCCTTACATATGCTTTTGACCAAATCAGGGCTTTTTCTTAATAAATGACCCTGTCAAATCCAGGCCAAAATTGGAGTTTATAATGAAAAAGATTAAAGCAAAGAAAGTAAAATGTGAAAGATTTGTGATGCTTTATGAATGTATAAGAGAGAAAAAAATTAAACAGAAAAGTTTCTTGCAGATTAAAAGTAATCTTATAATCTATGATAGATTTTTTTTTAGTACAAGATAAACTAATTTCCTCGCTTTTTTTTTCCCTCCTCTTCCTCCCTCCTCCATTTCTTCCTTTCTAACTTTTTCCCCTCTTTTATTCCTTCCCTTTTCTCCTTTGGTCCCTGTCTCCCTCCGTATTTCCCTTCCTCTCTCTTTCCTTTCTTCCTTCCTTTCTTACACCCTCTTTCACTCTATCCCTCTCTCTTCTCTTCCTTCCTTTTTTTCTTGAGTGTCAGATAAACCACATAGGGTGTAAGTACTGTGAATTCAAAATGACATCTCAAACAAATAAAATTGAAGCTCACAATAAGTACCAAGAAAAATATAAAAGAATAAACTGAACCAGGAATTAGGATGAACTTATTTTTATCATTATATCATAAATATTGTCATTGTTCTTAGGTTTTACCAGGATACAAACAGCTGGATTGAGGACCTTGAGTTTTTGTGGGGTCCCTCATTACTTATTACCCCTGTTTTAAGACAGGTAGGTTTTACAAGTTCACCCAATTATTTATTGGAAGAAACTTTGTGTAGCCAAATCCACACTAAATTACAAAACACGTGGGTAATAGATGTTATTCAATGAATTCTACCAAGCTGATAAATGTCTAATTAAGTTCTACATGGAAAAAAATTTCAAAAAATTGTAAGAATATTAGATAGATCTATGTTTATCAAATCTGTAATATCTATCCAGGGATGAGAAAATTGTGTGAATTAGTATTCTCCAGAAAAAATCTTAATTTATTGGATAAAAATTAAATTATATAGTAATACCAATGAGCTCTCACTTAAGTAGACATAAACATTGAAATTTTGCTAAATTGTAAATAAAGAAGATCTTTGTTTCTGAGTATCAAGTTCTTCTTTATTTACAATTTAGCAAAGTTTCAATGTTTATGTCAACTTTAATGAGAGCTATTACTACATATAAATGCACATTATGCAGGTAATGATTTTAAACAGAGTGTATATATGTCAATGATAACTTCTTTCCCCATTAATGTGTTAGGGTACATGGTATAATTCTGCTTTCATCTTTGACAACTAGTATGTTTCTCAAATAATTGGTGAATATTTTATTCTGCAGAAATTGAAACTTATTTAGATTTCAGATGTATGTCATCCTTAGATAACTAAACCTTGAGAAACTATGTACCAAAGTACTATTTAGAAGACAAAATGCATAATAAATCTTCTGAATAATTTTAGAACCTAATCCTCACACAAAAAAAAAAGAAGAACTTGAAAACTAAGCAGATCATATGAAAATGTTAGAAAACTAGAGCAACTCCTTCAGGTCCCCTTCCACTTTGGAAGCTTTTCTGTCCTCTCAATAAATCCTGCTTTCTCAAAAAAGAAATAAAATGTTAGGAGTGAGTTAGGAAATTATGACATACTATTAAAGTCTATGGGCCCATGAAGGTATACAGAAATAAACATGTTCACATACAATGACTATGTGTTGTATAACAGTACACTTATTTTAATTGCCATCTAAATTAATTTTCTCTTTGGCTCTTTGTTCGATATATTTTAAATTATTATATTACTTAAAGCTAGTAAAATAACACTTTGATTATTATCTGCGGGAAATATTGGCATGTAACAACATATAGAAAGTCTTTTTGCTCCCTTGACTCCGAAAACCCAACTTAATATTTGACAAGATTCTTTTTTTGTTTGTGTGTTTTTTTTGAACTCGGAAAGGAAGATTTATTAAAGGAAAGATACAGTGAGAAGGGCACAGTGGCAGGACAACAGTGATAGTGTCTGTTGTCTGCTGCTGACAAGATTCTCTTTGTTAAGAATTGAAAATAAAAGAAAACACGTGTATTATCTTGCTTTACTTTAGGGAGCAGATACAGTGAGTGCATACATCCCTGATGCTACTTGGTATGATTATGAAACTGTAAGTAGCCTCTTTATATTTATGGGCTCACATGTATTATATTTGCAAATACAAGTGTGCAAATGTATATAGAAACTTAATTTCAACAAATAGTATATCTACTTTTAAGATTTCGTATAAAAATAATAATTTCAAATTGGAGAAATGTGTAAAAATTTGTGTATGTATACTCTTTGCTGCACATGATCTAGACTTTAATATGAAATTATTTTCTTTAGAATAAAGTGATATTATTAGTTTTAAAATTACAGGAATAAAAGGTCAGCAGTAAACTCAGGAAGAAGTGGTAACTTATGTTAATGCTTTTTCATATCTTACATATTTATCTCATTGCCAAGTTGAGTACTGAGATAATCTTATATCTCGGTTATTACATGCTACATTCAAACATTTGCAAAAGCCATTGCATTTCAAAATTAAGAAGACAATAACAGCATTCAAGCCCACAATCCATTCTTTTCCCAAATGACCAACACCCTTTGAGAAGTATTTATTTAAATAGGTATTATTTTGCATATTGCTTATATTGACTAAGTAGACACTTATTTTTTACAGCAACAATGATTTTAAGAAAATTCTTCCTAAAAAGATGGCTAACTTTAAACCAAAACAAATGATAACAAATTAGTCTAATTAAAAATATTGTTAATCACTGTAGAAAGAAAATTCATTTATTTATGTTGGTCATTTGTATTTTTAAGAATGTGAAATTATTTCTCTGCTCTGTTCAGTAAACTGAAAAAAACTATTATGAATTTTTTAAAAAAATTATTTGGAATCTCACTTTGTTACCCAGGCTGGAGTGCAATGGCATGAACACAGCTTACTGCAGCCTCAGCTTCCTGGGCTTAGGTAATCTTTCAATCTCAGCCTCTCCAGTAGCCGGAACTATAGGTGCCTGCCACCACGCCCAGCTAATTTTCTTTTTGTTTTCTGTAGAGACAAAGTCTCACTATGATGCCCATTTGTCTATTTATAATTTTTAATGCTTGTGAAATAGAGTTTAAAGTCTTCATGAATAATAATCTTTTTATCCAAATGTAGGGTGCAAAAAGATCCTGGAGAAAACAACGTGTTAATATGTATCTTCCAGCAGACAAAATAGGATTACATCTTAGAGGAGGTTATATCATCCCTATTCAACAACCAGATGTCACAACAACAGCAAGGTAAAATGAAAAATCATTAACAGCAATCCAAAATAAGATTCAAGTTTAATATTTCATATTTGTATTAAGAATCAGAGATTAATTTTTTATCAGAAGATATTTGACACATAGAAGTAATACTTAATTATAATCATCATGGTTATAAAAAGAATGAAATTATATATACTGTTTTAAAAAATGAATATACTTAGATCAGAAATTAATTTCCTGTACCAAAAATTTACTCACATTCTCTGTGGAATATGCAGACTGAAGATAGTGTTTAGTTCTTAATAAAATATGAAATATTAATTTTGTTATATAATTGAGAAAAGCATGTGTGAGTTTTTACATATTTGTATTTCAATACATAAATAAGTCACGATGTTTTTCTCTCTTCCAAAATGTTTTACTTTTAAGTTGATGAATCAGGTCAATATTTCAGGTTAGGCAAAGAGCAAGAGTGTTCAGTCAGACTAAATCTGAGAAATATTTAGAAAAATAAGAGAGACTTGAAAATTCTGATGCTTCACTTGGCAGCTTTAATGTCGAGTTCAAAGGCAACAGTGTTATGTGGAATTTGCATGCTTTTCCATTCGGCAACATCCCAACACATAGTCACGCTAATCCTTACCCTGCTGTAGCTCCTTTATAACATTAAGAATTTCTGGAATTATAGTATTTACTTTTTCTTGCATGTATTTTGTATCCTCACCTAGACTACAAACTCCATGAAAGTAGAGACTTTTCTTTTAGTAGCTTTCTTCTGCAAACCTGTCACAGCGTTCTGCCTAAATTAGGCTATTTCCTAAAAATATTTTCTGAGGGAAAAATTAATGAGAAAATGAATGTGCTTAGTAATTTAATTATTTTGGCATTCTAGAATGCACTATTCTAATAATGGAATTGTTTCATGAGTGTGTCAAAGGAAATTGGTTATACTCTAGAGCTGTACTGGACAAGAGAAATGTACATTTTGGTAAATGGAAGGAATTTATTCAGTGTAGAGCAGTTGCCTGGACTGTATAGCTTCAGGGATACTATTTTATGGTAATATATAAATTGAAAAAATTTTATTGGTCACATGTCTCATTTCTCCTCTTACAATTTGTTTCATGTATAAGGATCTTAGAGATTCCACTAAACATTTTTTTAAATGCTCTGTCATACTTTGCATCATTGTGCACATCAGATGTAGACTTAATACATTGAAATTTAGGATTACACAGGTTGAATTTAACATTCAAAATGAACATTTAATTTTTCTTTTTTGAATTTAAATAATATACTGTTTCAATTTTGCATATATCTCAGCCTCCCAAAAATTCAGTGTTGAATTTATTACATATTTATTCCTTTGATTTATCTTCTGCATATATAAATTATTTCTGCATTCACATAAAAAGTTACGATTGAAAAACTATAGATGCATATAAACATGAACTTGTTGGTATCAATGTTCTTACTGAATGCAGAACTCCTATAAAACAGACTGTAATGGATTTATTAATGGGGTATTTTACTATTTTAAATTTAGTTTTAATCATATGTGCACCTAATTTTCCTTAACAGTCGTAAGAATCCCCTGGGACTTATAATTGCATTAGATGAAAATAGCACAGCAAAAGGAGACTTTTTCTGGGATGACGGAGAAACTAAAGGTAAGTCTCAAAGTGATATGCTTTCAATTGTTCATTCTGAGGATGGGGAATATTGGTGTCATTGATATAAATTGTATATATTTTGAGAAGTCACAAAATTTTATTATTCCTAATGTTTTTATCTGTTGCAGCTTTTAGGTTGCTTTTTAAAATTTAACATTGTAATTTGAACTATATATACTGAATTAAAATGTCTAGTCTTGTCTGTCATTTTTGCAAAAATCTCCCAAGGCTTTTTACCTTTACCTATTAGATTAATATTATAAATAAAAATAACCAATCAGTTCCCAGATGTACAAATCACATCATATTTTCAACTGTTTTAAATATTGTAGTGGTTAAAACTGAAATTTTCCTACTGTAAACAAAAAGAAAACAGATATTTGAAGATTTAGTTAATTAATATCAAATTGTTTGAGGTAAGAATCATAAACTATTCACAATTTATTTCCCTTATTACATGTCCTTTAACTTTCTTTAAATGTCTTTAATTTAAAATTTTTGATCTTTAAATGTGAGAATTCAGTACATCAAATAAAAATGCGTCATTTTTTGCTAATATATAATTATGAAACTGTAAAGCTGTGTGTTTGAATTTAATTATTCAATTACAACATTCCTTATAAATGTAAGAATTTTAAAAAATCGTATTTCTTTTAATAGAAAGGTGTTAGGTATGTGTTTTATATATGTGTACAGTTTCTTTTTTAACTCACTATTTGTCAAAAATGTTAAAGCATATCCTTGCACAAATTTTTTATTTAAAGTTACAAATAAAGAAAGAAAAACAAGGAAATTATAACATGCTATATTACTTAAGTGTACATGAAATATCCAAATATCTTTAATCTAACTCAGTGAAGTAGTCTATGTATTGATGTGCAATCTCTAATTTTCAATCTCTGGAATTTACCTGTTTGTTTTTAAAAATGTAGATATTTAAAAACTGCCATAAGAATTCAATAATTCTCTCCTAAGACTCATGATAGTCATCCTCTGTTAACTAAAATTTATTTAAATAAATGACATTCATTTATGGTATTTTATCAATGTATTCAGAACCAAACTTATTTTCTATAACAATCTATTCACTGCGAGATCTTTCTTCATGCAAGCTGTGAATTGGATGTACCATTCACAGCTATTTATCATAAATGTCCTCTGTTTTTCTTTTATTTTTACCTATAATCTTTTCCTGGATAAATGAAGTCTTTTATGCTATTTACCTGACTCAAAAATTTATATTTTCAAACCAATCCTCTGTGTAGTTTACCTCTCCATTTGTTTGTCTCATAAAAATCTAAAACATAAACTTCCAAAATAGAACTTGGATCTTACCATCATATATTTGCTGCACCTACAGTCTTTCCCTTGCCTGTTGATGGTAATTCCATCTCTACATATGCCAGCATCTTGGAGTTGACTATTCTCTTTTAGAGCCTAATAATTTCTCTTGGTTCTGTTTGATCTGGATCCTTTCATCAGCTCCACCATTGTCTTTTGTTTTAAAGTTTTAATAGCTTCCTAATTGAAATATAATTTTTGTCAATCCGTTTTTGCATTCTATCACAATCCAGGGAGCATAATCCTTTCAAAAGGTGATTTAAATCATCATTTCTCTGATCACAGGCCTCTAAAGAGTTTCCATTTTACTCAATTGGGAGCCACAGTTTTTATGGAGACCTAGAGAACTCACCATGATCTGTGCTTACACACACACACACACACACACACACACACACACACACAATGGCATGCACACACATATTCATTAACCCCTACTGCTGCTTATTTAAATTAAATTAAATTTATTATTATTATTTTATTCTAAAGATGTGGTTTGCAATTCAGGATTAGATACATAAGTAGTCTCATTGGTCCTCTCTTTGCCTGGTTCAGGATCAGGTACTCTCATAGACGTTATATGTCCCTCATCCCCTGCAGTGGCCAGCTACTGCCAATCCCTTTCTTGTAGTATTAGGAAAAATGTTCACATTTTAAATTCTATTTTAGCACACCAACCTTCTTGCTCTTTCTTAAACACCCTGAAGAATAAGCACACTAGTGTGAGCTCTCCCAGGAGAATATATTCCAAGCGTTTACTTCATAGAAGTTCTGTAAAAGTGAATTGCGGTTGAATCTAATTTATAGTTACCAATCAAACAATTTTGTTGAGATAATAACTCCATTGGTAGCATGCGGGACATGATTACTTAAAAAGGTTACACTATTTCTCAAATTATATAAATATTTCCAGATGTATCTCTTTCCTTCTACCAGTGAAAATTAATGTTGATGATTTATTTTCATATAAATAGGTAAGAATATGAATAACACAATTCAATCAATTATCTAATATGCTAGCTACATAGTTATGTGCATTTGAAAATCTAGAGAAAATGAGAATTCTGAGTAATGATCTGTAAGTAAACATGTAAACAATAAAGCAATCTTCTGTTGATGTTCTGTTTATAATTTTATTTTCTAGGATTACCTTTAAACTAAATATTAAAAGTATTGTATATGAATCCTAAGATTTATTTTATATTTTCACACTGTTTCTTCCAATTTATTTCAGTTCTAATCTTTTGTTTTTCTGTTAAAAGTATATTGATAAAAAGTTTTGTCACACAAATGATACAGAAAATTATTGTCTTCTTTTATATTCCTCATTAACATTTATCTCAATTACAGATTAGAGTTTATTTCAATCTCTAACATGTCTTCAGATTCATTCTTTTATTTCAGATAGTAATAATAAAAATAAAAAGATGCAAAATAAAATTATAATGTACCATGTCTAGGAGAAATTTACTGTCACATAGTTTACTAGGGAGTTAATAAGATATCACTCAAAATAATACATTTTTATATATTTTATTATAAAGTCTGCTTTCTCTGAATTCCCTGAGATATTTTAGCAGTCTTTGAGAAAAATAAACCAGGCAAATATGTATTTATTACCTTTGCTTACTGGGAAAATAAAATACACGATTATTTTGTGAAGAGACAGTTTAAAAAATTAATTTAAAAGGAAAACTTGATTAGGATGCTTAACTAATAAACAGCATCCTTTTTTTTCACATTTCTTATATGATGTATAACCTTAAAAAAAAGCAGAGAATTTAGCACTGCATTTTGTTCTGATAACATATTATTTTTCCCTTTCAGATACCATTCAAAAGGGCAACTACATACTATATTCATTTTCAGTTTCTAATGTAAGCATTCTTCTTGGACACATAGCTAATGTCTGGGTTATTCTTTTATCATTAATTTTTTAAAAAGATGATTACATTGATTTCCAGATTTCAATGAAAAGTAATAAAATAAATCATTAAATGTAGTTGTTACATTTAAATTGTTTAATTATAAACAAATTGTTACCTTAAAATTTCATATTTAAGTGTAATAGGTGAGTCTGTGATCCTGAAATTGGTGCACAAAAATCTTTAGACTTCTTAAGGTGTTATGTCTGGTTTTAAACAACATGTCCTAGGAAGATAGTTTCAATATATTTGAAAAATCTATGCACAGGGTTAAATTTTGAATAAGTAATAGGAATTATTTTTCAGAGATATTGGATTTCTTCATCTATTCTTTTTTTTTTTTGCCAAAATCAAGTTATTTTTCATCTGTGTTAAAGCTGGAATAAGGAGGAGAATATATGTGTTGCATTCAAGGCAATTTAGGCTATTTCTGAAAATAAAGTTTTAGGTCACACATACAAAAAAAAAGAAGACTGTTATTAATCAGTATTTGGAAAGAAAAGTTGGTGGGAATACAGAGGTAGATAATTGTGGTTGTTTGTCTGTTTTCTCTATTTCATACCAGTATTGTTATTTCAGGTTTTTATCTGTTAACTTAATAAATAATATTGTATATTATTTTTTCCCAGAACAATTTAAATATTACATGCACACATTCATCATACCAGGAAGGCACTACCCTAGCATTTGAAACTATAAAAGTCCTTGGGTTGACAGACACTGTTACAGAAGTTACAGTGATGGAAAATAGCCAATCAGGGAGTCCTCACAACAATTTCACTTATGATGCTTCCAACCAGGTAAATACAATCTTTTACAGTATTTCAGCTGTCTTATACTCTCGCATGTAAAATTATATAGCGATGCATAGACACTTGTTCTTCCTTATAACTTGTCTTTCTTCCCTCCTCCCCTTTTTCCTTATCCCATTCTTTATTTTTTCTTTCTTCCCCTTTCCTTTTATTACCAGTATTCCATTTTTGGTCAATTCAGTTTGCATTTTGATAACAACATGAAGGGGGTGCCTTGCTAGTTTCCCTCCCTGTATGATTTTCTCTTGCATACAGCTTGTATAGAGCTTCCTAATATGTTTCATACCATTCTTCTAATCTGAACTCGAACCTCCCTGTGGCCTACAACAAAGATTCCAAATGTTTTGTTTCTTAATTACAATTTATTTAACATACTGACTTAATTCATTTTTTTCAATCATTATCCTTTCCTGTTTTTTATAAACTCTCACTGTCCTCAAAGTATCTCTTGTACTTTTCTGATTTAATTTTTTGTTCATATTCTCCCCTTCTGTAGAAGGCCTTTCTTCTTTTGTGATTGTTTTCTCTTTTGACTGGTGTAGTAAAGAGGGAAAAGGAGTCACAAAATTGAGCTCTGGTTCCAGCTTTGCCATCTGTGCACTTAAACACAATAAATCTCATTGTTTCAGTTTCCTCATCTGCAAAATATAACATTTAAGTCATTATGTTGTGATGGGTGCAGTGGCTCATGCCTGTAATCCCAGCACTTTGGAAGGCCACGATGGGAGGATTGCTTGAGCCTTGTAGTGTGAGACTAACTTAGGCAATATAGCAACACCTCATCTCTACAAAAACAAAAAATTAGCCAGGCCTGATGGCTTGCACCTGTAGTCCCAGCTACTTGGGTGACTGAGGCAGAAGGATTGCCTGAGCCCAGGAGTTTGAGGCTGTGATGAGCCGTGAAAATGCCACTGCTCTCCTGCGTGGGCAACAGAGTGAGACTACAACTTAAAAAAAAAAGTTAAATAAAAAAAATCATAATGTTGCTTTGAGTAGTAAGCTGCTGTATTTAAAAAGTTAAAGGCAGCTATAATTAAAAAACATGAAAGCAGTTTTTTGATATTTACTTTTCCACTATTTATATAATCTAATTTGCTGATAATATCAGCATAGTTACATGCTAACTTGTTTAAGATAAAGAACATTGCCTTAGAGTATTTTTGTCTGAATTTTAAGACTCTTGGTCTAGTGCTTTTCAATATGAAATTTTCAGGAAATATATAGGTTAATTTTTAAAATATGGTACTTAGATTTAATACTGTAATTTAAGTATTCCAGTACTATAAGAACAAATATCAGTTGAAGGACACAAGCTTATTAAGAAATTTACAAATCTAACACATTACAAGAGGGTATAATACCAAAATAATTTTATCTGGTTATGTGTGCAATATCAATTTCCATCTATGTCTATATTATATCTATTTTTATGCTTATATAAATACATACATAGTCTTTAGTAGTACACCTTCCTAATTCTGCTGTGCTTAGACTTATGTTTATATTAATTTTCATTCCTCAGAGTAGAGTTCCGAATCAAAAAGTAAGCTAAACAGATGAAAATCTAGTTGAGATAAATCTTGCTCATGTCATTACTAAGGTACATAAACAATAATGCAAACATAACTTTGTAGTCTCAGTAATAGAAATAATTCTGTATGTATATATACACACATATATACACATTGCATAAGTGTATGTGATATATATATATCTGTTCTTTAAGTATTATACCCAAACTATTAATGAATTGATTTGAAGAAATGCTGAGGTTGTCACATTTTGTAAAAAGTTAAATATTTTTAAATTATTCAATAGTCAGATATAATCTCTAATTTTTTTTGTATTCAAAGATTCTCCTAATTAAGGATCTCAAACTTAACCTTGGCAAAAACTTTAGTGTTCGATGGAGTCAAGTTTTCTCAGAAAATGAAAAATTTACTTGTTATCCAGATGCAGACCTTGCAACTGAACAAAAGTGCAAACAACGTGGCTGTTTATGGGAAGAGGTAATGATAGTTTTAATTATGACTCATAATATGGTTTTCACATAGTATTTCAATGCAAACTTTACATATTATGATTTTAAATCTGCAGCATATAAACTAAATGCATAGAGAGAATCAATTGGAATTTGAAATTCACATTTCTGATAACCAATCTTTATCTCAATTCTCCAAAGACAGACAAAGTTTAGTAAATGTACTATGGCAGGTATTGACAAGGCAGAAACTAGCTTTTTTCCAGGTTGTGGTTTTAAAACTGAATACAAAAATGCTAGCAAGAGTCACATAATGGAGATTGGATAAAAAAGCTAATTTTAGTGATTGAGAAAATAAACTTAAAGGAAGACAGGAAAGACATCAAGGAGCGAGGGACAAATACAATTAAGTTTGGATGGTGTCGTTACTTTGGTTGTAGTCACTGTGCATAAATCCTTAATGTGCTGACTTTGATTTAAAACAAAGAAAGAAAAAAACTCCCAAGGCTTAATACAGTAAGAAATTATTGATGCTTTCTAAATCATTGATAATTTCAGAACAAAGATCTTACCTGGAGCAAAGATCTTACCTAGGACTTTCAAAATCATCTCTGTGTTCACCTAATTTCACATTTGTACTTAAAGCTGACATCAAATCTCATGAATTCTAGGATCCTACTAGACTAATGTCATTTGAAATTTTCAGATCTAAAATCTTCAGAAGTGATGTCTAAATGGTGACTTCTCTACTTCTAAATTATATAGCTGTATATAAGAGAAAGTCAGTTTTGATTATTAAAAAAACAAAAACTACTCAGATATATTTTAAGTTCAATCAGTTAGATATGACTTGGGTAATCTAAGTTTTTGTTTTTAATTATCTGTTAAACATTTCTAAATTAAATAAATTATTTTTCATCCTAACCACAAAAAAGCAATGCTGATGAGAACTATTAATAATAAAGATGAATGAGATGACCTGTAAACTGATGAAGAGGAAGTGATACTGGGCTGAAAGGTAGCTGTGGGGAAGCCATAGACAGATTTTACAGTTTTCTAAAGTCAGCCGTATTTCTGGTTCTATTGGTGCTCATTTCATGCACTGTGTTTGAACTGAGTACTACAACATTTATATCAGGTAAGGATTGCTTTAATCGTAGAGTATCAGACACCTAAAATCTGAGTAGATTAAACAAGACAGGATTTCATTTTCACTTACAAAAGGAATCCCAATCCTAATATGCTAGCATCTCCATGTCATCAAAACTTCATTCTTCTTGATTTTTACCATTCGGTTTTCATCTTCAAGGTTGCATTATAGCTTCTGCCATTATATTTGTGATCCAGGTTTATCAAAGTGGATGAATCAAAAATGACCTCTCAATTTAATCAGCTTATATCCCCCTCTTTTAAGCAGCTTTTGAGGAACTTCTGCAAAAGAGATTTGGAAATGTAAATGGGCATGTTGTTTCTACCCACTATATAATTTAGTAAATAAGCAAGATAGGGAAAATGGATTATGGGGAAATAGCTAGCCGTCAGTGTCACAGTTTACCATTCTTTTTCTTAGATCCCATCTCTCACTCCTGTGTAAACCAATCAGCTCTGATCTTTGGCCACAGTTCTTATTTCAAATCCTAGTAAGATGTAATTAACGATATAAGAACAAGTCATAAAAGGATTGCTGTGGTTTCATGTTATATTAAAGGAAATAAATCTAAGAACATACCCTTCTGAGGGCTGTTATAAAGCCATTTTTTTTTTTTGAGTTGGAGTCTCACTCCCTCTCCCAGACTGGAGTGCAGTGGCCGCTCCGGCCACTGCAGCCTCCACCTGCTGGGCTCCGGCGATCCTTCCGCCTCAGCCTTCCAAGTAGCTGGAACCACAGGCGCGCGCTACCAAGCCCAGCTAATTTTTGATTTATTGTAGAGATGAGGTCTCGCCAAGTTGCCCAGGTGGCTCTCGAACCCGCGGGCTCAGGCAATCCACTCACCTCAGCCTCCCAAGGCGCGGGATTACAGGCTGAGCCACCGAGCCCGGCTATAAAGCCATTTTTACACACAAAAAGCAACAATCTATATGAAAAGTAAGAAAAAGCATGAGAACCAAAGTTTTGAGTAATTTACTTATTTTTTGAAGGCAACAGAATTTAATGTTATTTCTTTTGAGTTAAAAATTTTACCTTTTAACATTTAATCCTTCTGACATGTAATCTTTCTGCTTTACTGTTCAGTCTATAGAGTTATAGCATAAATATTACGCATAACATTTGAGTATATGTGATCTCAGATTGTATAATGGATATTTTGTGTTGTGATTGCTATTCCATAAACAATATTATAAATTTTACATGTGATTAAACATGTGTATCTTATTTTTGTAAAGAATCAAATATTACAATGATTATTACCATTTCTGACAATGAACATGCATTGTGTTTTTAGATTTTTGAATCCAAAGCACCTGAGTGTTACTTTCCTAAACAAGACAACCCCTACTTAGTCAAGTCAACTCACTATTCATCAATGGGTGTAATGGCTGAACTCCAACTTAATACTGCAAATGCTAGAATAAGTCTACCTTCTGAACCCATCTCAACTCTTCGTGTGGAGGTGAAATATCACAAAAATAATATGCTACAGTTTAAGGTATGTGTAGTATAAACTATCCCAATGCTTAGCTCATCGATACAGAAAAAAGATTAATAGATTATGGGTTTGGATCTTTAATGTAATATTAAGAGTTATTAATTGACTTGATGACATTTTGATTTTCTAGAAAAAAAATTTTATCCTGTATGGATCATAGTTAGGTGCCCAATAAATAAAGCATCTCATTTATGAAATGTGATTTGTAAATCGTCACTAAATGTGAACAATACAGTGATGATTAAAAGAATTAAATATTTCCCATATACGTAAGCCACATAGAATTGAACTATGTTGACAATCCCATTAAAATAAACAAAATAAGGTGCTTGCTATTTTTATTACTTTCAAATAGTGGTCCAAATTTTCTGGCCAATGCAATAACACATACAAAAAAATAATTTCTGTCAGCATTTTCAGTTAACTCATTTTTTTCATTAAGAGCGCCAACGCAGTCAATTAGGAAAACTATTAGAAATGATAAGAAAGATAAACAAAATAGATTTAAAGCAATAGATCCCCCAAAAATATTGTCTCACATACCATTTCTTACATACCATTCACTTCTTAGAAGCTGATATGGCAGCAAATCCCACTAGCAAAGTCACTTAAATCAAATAAATGATGAAAACATCAAGAATTTTAGGACTAAATGACCTGTCTATAAGGACAATCCTTAGTTCATTTTAGGTTAGTTGATGTTTTTAAAGTATGTCCATATAAATCTCAGTAGGAAATTTTTGGATTCTATAAAATAACAAGTTCAAATGGAAAAACAAATATATGACAATGGTTAAAACTTAAAAAGAAAGGAAGAGGTGACACAAAATTAAAACAGTGTATAATATAATTGTTGAAGTGTCTATTGACACAAACTGGCACAAAAGTATAATACGTGTGTGTGTGTGTGTGTGTGTGTGTGTGTGTGTGTAGTAGCAAAACAAAGCAAGCCTCACAATAAAGAGATTATGTGATAATGTATATAGAAAAGGATCTCAAATCAAATGCTAAAATATAATTTATGTTGAATTGCACATAAAAAATAAATCAAATATAAGCCTAGAACATAATTTAGCTACATATTTACATCTGGCTGATAAATGTCTTTCAAATCACAGATACAAAAGCATAAATCTCATAGGTAAAAATATTTTCTTACACATCTAAAAGCACTATAAACAATTAGAAGACAAAAAAATGGATAAATATCGTGTAAATCTGACATAAGGAAAGTAATTTCAATTCATTAAATCAAGAAAAAAATTAAGATCTCATAAGAAGACATTTAACAGAATAGAACATAAAAATATTAACATATTTACACTAATTAAAAATCCCAGAAAAAAAGGCAAATTTTAAAGAACAGGAAACACAAAGGTAGAAAAAGATGCATCCTTATCAGCAAGGGAATGATTAACAATTTTAAATTGTAATTTTAATTTAACATAAGTTAATATTTGACTACACATTTTGGTGAGAATGTTAGTTAATAAAATAATTCTGGAAAGCAGTTTGCCAAAGCTATAAAGAAACCTAAAAATTATTGGTATACTCTGACCTATTGCCATCACTTCTAAGAAATGTGCTGAAGTATAAAGTTGCAAATAAACATAAATTAACATTAATAATCATTATACAGTTATATATATGACAGAAATATTCAAACAACCTTATCTAATCATGAAACAATAACCAATTTTGCTATATTTATATGAGAATTTTTATCTCTAAAATATTCTTTTTTGTTTCCTATTGTATAGAAAATTTTATCAAAATGTATTCAAAAAAGGTACAAAAATGCAGTATTCAATTTGGTTCCATTATAAATGTGTATATGGAATTCTATGTACATATAGGGGCTATGGATATAGGGTAGGAATTATATGAACAACAATTCTAACTATTCTTGTTTGAACCATTATTTAATTCAATTAATATTTACATGCTATGTCAGCAATGAGTAAACTGTTTCTAATTTTATTATTTCTCTGCAATAGATTTATGATCCTGAAAATAAGAGATATGAAGTTCCAGTACCATTGAACATCCCAACCACTCCAACAAGTACTTATGAAAACAGACTTTATGATGTTGAAATCAAGGACAATCCTTTTGGCATCCAGGTTCGACGGAGAAGCAGTGGAAGAGTTATGTAAGTGGTTGAATCATTTTATATGAAGATAATTTTAGCTTAAGAAGAGAAAAGCAAGATTATTTTCACAGCCTTCACTGTGCTAGAGGAGCATCACACTGAAAGTTTAAGTTGTGTTAAATACAATTAGTATACCTGTGGAAGGGAACTATCAAAAAGGGTTGGTCTACAATTTTATTTACATTTTGGATGTGATCAATGCTATTATTAAATATCAGACTCATTCTTCTAATCAAGTTGAGAACCAAAACCAGGACTCCTCTTAAAAAGCATGATGAGTGTTGGTAAAAATATGCAATTGGAAATGAGTGAAGTAAATAATTAATTCACTAGAGCTTTTGAAACACTTTATTGGGGCTGGAGTCTGATAGAGTTAATAATTTTTCTTCCAGGTATTGATGAAAAGTAATTAATGAAAACAAGTATAGATATATTTTATGTTACAATGAATCTATTTAATTTTAGAAATTGTAATCTTTTTTTAGTCAGAAGTTTTACAAACTATGGTATATTTAATATACTTTTATGTAATATAAGCATGCCATGCCATTCTTAGAGAATGTCGTCAGGACTTTTTCAGGTATTGTCAAGACAGTTGCAAATAATGAATAAAACTGCATTTTAATTTTTAATGACTTTCTTGTTATGACAATATTTTTGTTCAAAAGCATGAGAAGCTAAGTCATTTTGTAAAAACATCCTAGTGCAAGGGCATTATTTATTGCTATTTGGCAAGCATAATTCTCAATTAAATTGTTTTCCAAATAATTAAACATTTTAAATATGTCCCAGATTATTTTTAATACTTATGTTTCCCCTTCCTGTCAGCTTCTTTTCTTTCCTTCCTTCTTTATGACTCAAATAATAATGCATTCTTTGATACACATTTCTTTATACAAACCTATTTTTATAAATATTAAACAAAGTAAGAAAGTACAATTGTGAGTAGTAATGGAAGAGTGTTTGAAATTTAAATATCCATTATGTTTATAGTTGATAAAAATCAATCGTAAATTGATTTTTTACAAGTTTTTTTTTCTTTTGAGTTGAAGTCTCACTCTTGTTGCCCAGGCTGGAATGCAGTGGCAGGCTCATGGCTACCTGCTGGGCTTAGGCGATCCTTCCACCTTAATCTTCAAATAGCTGGAACTAAAGATGCACACCACCAGGCCTGGCTAGAGTTTTTACAACTTTCTCTGAAAAAAAATGTTTGGGGTTGATCTCAAGGGAACAGAAAGTGGAGGATTTTAAATTTCTAAGTCATATATTACTGGGTCATTTAGGACTTCATATTAATTTTATTTTTAAAATCAATACTATCCAAAGATAAATATTTTAAAACATATTATTCATATTATGATTTGCACATAAGTATATGAAACATAATTTATATATCCCTTAGCTTAAATAAAAGAAAAATGTATTGGAGTAATTATCTATTTTCAATTGGTACCTGGGTATAATTAGACTTATATATTTTTGAATGGCTGATTTTCAGATCACCTAAGACAGAATTATCATTATTATTTGTGATATCACTTTGCGTAAATTTTTACAGACATGGAATATTTTCTTTTTTTTTCAGTTGGGATTCTCGCCTGCCTGGATTTGCTTTTAATAACCAGTTCATTCAGATATCTACTCGCCTGCCATCAGAATATGTATATGGCTTTGGGGAAGTGGAACACACAGCGTTTAAGCGAGACCTGAACTGGCATACGTGGGGAATGTTCACCAGAGACCAACCCCCTGGTGTAGGTACCCTCTTTTGACTACCCCAGGAGGTGACTGAGACCATGGGGGGATTTAAGCCACTTCCTTATAGTTCTGTACTTCAGGAGAGTAGTAACGACCAAGGAGTTAGCTAGAGAGCTCAGCAGCTAGAGTGATTTTCTGAAAAACAAACAAAAAACGTTGCCATGAATTATAGGTAAAAGCAAAGGAGTGGATGGTTAACAACTTACTTGACTCCAGTGAGAACCAGGCTCTGACCAAATCTCTTAACCCTTTCAAATGTGTAGAAAGAACATGCTGATTCAGTATTCCCTGTTGGGTCTATCTTGACTCCAGCTTTTAGAAAATAACTGCCTAAAGTTCTATGTGATTTTTTTTTCTTCTTAGCTATTGATTGGATCTTTTTTCTGTTATAACCTACAATTGCAGTTGTATATTTTTACATGGTCAAACTCTAGTTATATCTTTAGAACATGTTTTTATATATTTATGACACTTTTCCCAAAGTTTTATACTGTCAGTGCAATACATTTTATATATATTTAATTCATTATACAAAAAATAATATTAACATATCATGAAAAGATACATTTTAATAAAAATTAATGTATTTTCATTTTTCACATGTGATGAACACTTAAAAGGATATATTTAATAATACAGTATAACCACTTTTGTTTTTTGAGTTGACGCCTAGACTGGAATAGAGTGGTATGCTCAAGGCCACCCCAGTGTTGACCTGATGGGCTCCGACGAAACTTCAGCCTCAGCCTTCCAAGTAGCTGGAACTACAGGCACATGCTACCATGCCAGACTAATTTTTAAAATTTATTTTTTGTACAGACAAGGTCTTGCCAATTTGCCCAGACTGGTCTTGAACCTGTAGGCTCAGGCAGTCTACTCACCTCAGCCTTCCAAAGTGCTGGGATTACAGACTGAGTCACCGAGCCAGGCCCTGTATAACCATTTTTATTGTCATGTACTAGACATCTTTTACTTATAATAACCTATTCTTAGTTATTGAAGACTGGTATTATTTATACCAACTTGGAAGGATATGTTTTATCAAAATTCATTTCTGAAATTCTCTTCAGCATTGGTGTAGATATTGTTAGATTAATATAATCTTGATTCTCAGCACATAAAATTTATCTCACATGTTAATATTTTACTGAGATTTGAGTATGGGATAATTAATTATTTTTAAATATAAAATGCATATGTTTTATAAATACAAAATATATAAATTTAAGGTCTTATTTTCTGTACAATTTGATTACTTTTATCACTTTGATAACTTCTAGAATATTTTACTATGGAAAAAGAAGTGTCAGTTCATAAGTAAATGAAGACATAGAACCTTTGAATAGAAGCCCAAGTACTCTAATGCCAATAGCATTCTATATCAGTTAATGTGGCAGTATTTGTGAATGTTACATACTTGTCTATGAATTTGTGTACTCTAAAATGGTAACAATATAAACAATAGATTATTTTCCAAGGGAAGTATATTTATTTTAATTCAAGCATAGTTTGAGTCTATAAAAAAAGAAACATTTAAATCCCAAAGCTCATCATAATAATAAACTTAAAAATAGTGTAGATTAAATTCACATAATATTATTATTTGATATGTATTGTACTAATTCTTCTTTTATTTCAGTACAAACTTAATTCCTATGGATTTCATCCCTATTACATGGCTCTGGAAGACGAGGAAAATGCTCATGGAGTTCTCTTACTCAACAGTAATGCAATGGGTAAAACAATCGTCTGCTGAATTTCTCATGTGACACTTTAATAATATAATATTCTATGCATGGACAAAAATTGAATCTTTATTTGGATTTCCAGATGTTACATTCCAGCCAACTCCTGCTTTAACTTACCGCATAATTGGAGGCATCTTGGATTTTTATATGTTTTTGGGTCCAACCCCAGAAGCTGCAACAAAGCAATACCATGAAGTATGATTTCATATTTTTTAAAGTGTTTTTTTATAATATAAAGTAAATTAATTCTCTTAGTTCTTACATGAAAAAAAACCTTTTTTTTAAAGGTAATTGGCTATCCAGTCATGCCACCTTATTGGGCTTTAGGATTCCAGTTATGTCGCTATGGATACAGAAATACTTCACAGGTTCAGCAAGTCTATAATGAAATGGTGGCTGCCAAGATCCCCTATGTATGTATATCAATTTTTAAAATAATGTTAAATATGGAATATATACAAATAGAATGAAATAATTAAACACATACACTTTGAAATTAATATAAATAGTTGGTAATAATGTTTAGTTTCTTAGTAGCACCTTATGAGATTTATAGACATTGTCTCTGTCAGATTGATAAAGAAGGGATAATACCCTTTCTTCTCCCCAATTCTATGGCCTTGAGTTGTCCTAAATAAGTCCCCTTGCACTTCTACCTAATTCTATGGCCTTGAGTTGTCCTAAATAAGTCACCTTGCACTTGCTTTTTTTTTTTTTTTAATAAACTTTGGGTTGCACAGGCAGTCAAATGCATTCTGTGTGTTCTCTTTATGTTAGAGTAAGAACTCACAGAAATCTGTATTATCAACGAATGTGACAAATTACAGAGAACAAGTTGGAGGTGAAAATTGGTGATTTTTTTTTTGGCCTGGAAAAGATAATAGATTGTAATGTATAATTCAGAATAAGAAACTTTGGAAAATATTCTCTTCCCTCATTGTTTGGGAAACTAAATATTACAAAGTATCTGCAAATAATTGGTCCCTGCAAATTTGTGTTTTAGCAAGATTAAGGAATTCCAGGAATCAGGCCGGTAACACTGAAACACAAGATGTTTGGCATATAAGAGTTCATTCTCAGAAGAATAAAAAAACCTTTGTTATAGGACACTGGTACTTATGGTAGAATCTAATATATAGTTCCAGAATATATTATTATGGGAAAATTAATTGTATAGATTGATGATACAGAAACATGCAAGTGGAAATTTATTATAAAAAGGGAGGTTTTACTTGATTATTTCCACCATATCAGTCATTCTTTCTAGAACTCCTAGGATAAATTAAGCTAATGTCAATTAACATAAAATAATTAGCAATTTTTAAATTTAGACTAAGTTGAAAATTTCATGATAAAATTCAGTTGTTAGTATAAACATATTTGCAAGTACCTATCTGTACGCAATGTTTTGCTTCTTTAAACTGGACTGTTATTCTAAAAATGACTTTGATGGATAATACAAGAGGAATCTTATAATAATTTATGACTTTGCTAACACTCCTTCTCTCCTTTTGCCAATATTAGAATTATTAAAATTTTTCTCATATTTGCTTTACAGTTCCCAGAAATAGGGCAACTATTTCTGTATATACTGTACAAAATTCAAATTTGTCATACTATATGGGCGATGTTGTACTGCAGATCCCAAGAATTTATTTATCCTTCATAATTGAGATTTTTATGCCTGCCGTTTAGTAACTACTTATTTTCTTCTCCTTCCAGTCTTGGGCAACCATTCTCTGCTTTTATGAGTTTGATTCCAATTTACCAGTTTCATAGCATTGTAAATCCTTTTATCCCTCTGTCTTCCTGTTTTCCTTGAGAATTAAATAACATATACTGATTCAAAAGAATTTTGACTCAAATAAAAGTTACTAAATGAACTGTTGACAAATAGAACATTTATAAGAAGCTGTTTGTAGAATATATTTACATACATCTTTACACACCACTTTTACTCCTTGAATACTAAAATACTTGATTAATTCTTTTTAGGATCTAGAAAAAGAATTGAAATGTTCATATTATTGTTACTTTTATAATTATGACAGAACACTATACACTTACTCGTTTGTGTGTCTTATCTTGCTGTCACAATTCTAATATATTTCAGGATGTTCAATACACAGACATTGATTACATGGAAAGACAACTAGACTTTACAATTGGTGCAGAATTCCGAGACCTTCCTGCGTTTGTTGACAAAATAAGAGGAGAAGGAATGAGATACATTATTATCCTGGTCAGTATTTATAGTTTATCTGAGCCTTATTATCTTGTTTTTATTAATTCTTCCAAAATGAGAGGGATGGGGAAAATGTGTTTCAAAATAGGAAGTATATAACTGTGAATTCTGCTCCTTAATCTAAAACTTTCCTTCTTTAGCACTTCATTTTATTTGCATGGGCTGCTGCCAGCTACCTTTATACTTAGGTATATCCTTAGAGATCAAAGTCTAAAGCTGGGAGTCAAAGGCAAGCTCTTTTCTGTTTATCATTCAAGCTACAAAGTGACCTCAAATTGTGCAAGTTATCAAAAAGTAATGGCAGATTTTCTATTTTTATGCAATTCTCAAGTCATTTTCTGGGATTCCTTCCTATATTTTTCGTGTCTATAAATTAGTCTTTAGGTTGGTGACTCGGAAGATAATTTTCCTTTATCACTATCTTATAGGAAGCAAGGTTGGTAGCCAAAAATCCCACCGTAGAAATAAAACAAAGCAAAAATTTCTAGCAAACCTGCTTGAAATACATAGCCAATACTTTTTCAATAGCCCTTGGACTTTCCTTCTAAGGAATTCGGAAGGCAGTCTAGCTAGAACACTGGTGTTTATACCACTTTCCAGTTTGTGCGAGAGAACAATATTATAATAATATAATAATGATAAATTATGTTTCATAATGACTTATCCAAATTGCTATACTTTTATTCTATATGTACCTTGTTTATATTTTATTTTAATTTAGGATCCTGCCATTTCAGGAAATGAAACGGATGCTTACCCTGCATTTGACAGAGGGCAGGAGAAAGACGTCTTTGTCAAATGGCCTAATACCAATGATATTTGTTGGGCAAAGGTACTAAATAGATATTTTGAAATAAATAAGTATAAAAATGCTATTTCATTGACAGTTTCTACATAAATTTAAACATTAAAAACATTCAAAAGCTGAGATATACTGAAGTTTAATAATTTAATAGCTAATAAAATAATACTTTTGAGTTCAATCCAAATTATTAGACACAGATAAATAATTTATATAAGTTTTTATGTCCAAATGTTGTTTGCCTTACCTTTAAATTGTATTTTGTTATATTTCTTGTACTTTTTGTGTTTTATTAGAAAACCACCATTAATAAGATGGATACTCATTATTCTACACTGCAAGAGTCATTTAGATGTTTGTACTTCTGTTAATAGCATCTCATTAATAAAGACAACTTTTTTTTAAGACTTACACTTATCATTCTATCTTGGAACAAGTAATGTAATTCATTGTAATTTATATAACATATGTAAATATGTTATAAAAATTTTTGGTTTGGCTTTTATATAAAATTATCAACAAAAAAATCCAATAGTATAACTACAATAAACAACAACAGCCAAAGCCCCACAAATCCCATAATAGGAGACATAATTAAATCTTGGGCCAAAATTAAGACAGTGATAAGAGTGGTGAAATTTAAAAAGCTATATAAATTAGTTAATTGTATTGTATCAACATTTTTTGGTCTTTACAACTGTACTATGCTTAAATAATATGTCTATACTACTTGAGTCTATAATACTCCATTGCACTTGCTTTACATACTAATTATATTATACTGAATTTATTTGAAACTTTTTTCCATGTCTTGTCTCTTGTAGGTTTGGCCAGATTTGCCCAATGTAACAATAGATGAAAGTCTAACTGAAGATGAAGCTGTGAATGTACGTTTTCTATTAACTAAATATATAAGTAAATGGCATCTAACATTTGGACTAAAGATTGATCATTTTATCCAATAATTCAATTTCAATACTACATTTGAAAATAGATGGCTTATGTTTATTTATATAAGAACACATTTAGATCAAAGTTACTTACTTTTTCCTGTAGCAAATTGTAAAAGTCACTCTATTAAACAAGTTTATATTATACTTGATTTAATTCAAGCAATCATTATTTTTTCTAAAGTTTTTCATTGTAATAATAATAATACTTAACATGCGATCTACCTTCTTATACCTTTTACGCATATGATACAGTATTGTAAACTATAGGTACTGTGTTGTACAGCAAATCCTTAGAACTAACTTATTCTGCATAATTGAGATTTTCATGTGTGTTGTTTAGCATCTCCTTATTTTCCCCTGCTTCCAGTCTTGGTCTACCCTCTACCCTCTGCTTTTAAGAGTCTGATTATTTTAGATACCTCATGTAAGTTGAATCATACAACATTTATCCTGTTTGCTGGCTTATTTCACTCAGCATGATTGCCTCAAGGTTCATCCATGAAAGCAAAAAGAATGAAAAAGATATTTCATGAAAAAATGACCAAAAAGGAACAAGGATGGGTATCTTTATATCAGAGAAAATAAATTTTAAGTCAAAGACTGTCACAAGAGACAAAAAGTCATTACAAAACAACAAAAGGGTTAATTTGTTAGGGGAAAACAGCAATTATAAAACATATGAACTTAACATCAGAGCGACTAAATATATAAAGCAAACACTTACAGAACTCAACGGAGAAATAGACAGCAATTCAATAGTAGTTGAAGACTTCATTACCTCATTCAATACCATTAGAATAGGACAAGAATAAATAGAATGACCAAATAGAAAATCAACAAAGAAACAGCAGTCTTTAATAGCACTATGGGCAAAATGAACTTAACAGACATATATAGAACAGTTTACTCAACAGACTACCTCTCAAATGCACAAGGAACATTCTCCAGGATAGATTATGCTAGGTCACAAGTCAACAAATTTAAGAAAATTGAAACAATTCCATTTTTCTTCTTAACTACGATGAAATTAAACTGGAAAGCAGCAGCAGAAAGGAAACAAGACATTTCACAAATATGTGAAAATTAATACAATTTTGAACAGTCAGTGGGTCCCCCAAAACAAAAGGAAATGTAAAAAATTATTCAGACAAACAAAATTAAAAATACAACATAATAAAACTTTTGGGATGCAGTAAAAGCAGTACTAAGGGAAGAGTTCATAATATTAAACATCTACGTTATAAAATAAGAAAGATATCAAATAAATAACCTAACTTTATATCTGAAGGAAACAAAAAAGTGCAAACTCATTCTAAAGTTAGCAGAAGAAAAGAGATAAAAATTGGAGTAGAAAAAAATAAGGAATTTAAAAATCAACTTTAAAAAAGGAAGAAAAGTTGGCAATTATTTTGTTAGGCAGATCAAATTATCATTAAATCATACAAGTGCATGTAAGTGTAAAAAAACGGGGAGCTTAAAAATTACAAAACTGATTTTAAAGTAGAGTCAAAGAACTGATCATACTGAACTGTGTTATTGAAAAAAATAAAGTCAGAGTTTTGTTTCAATTTGAGTTCTACCCACTACTCTTGGGTAACAGTTGTGCCACTGGAAAGATGGGCATGACTTCTTACACAAGTGTAGAAGGTAGCTTCAATTTTTGTAAAATCCCTTGGGATCCTCTTCCACAACAGATATTAATCACATGCACCTGAATAATTTCCTGAATATAATAATGATTTGTGTTTAAGAGATGCAAGCTGCAACTTTGAAGAATAGAATAAACCAGAAAATGAATTATGCCAAGAGCTGAAAAGTAGACGTAAAGAAACAAGATCTGGGGCTACCTTTCTTACTAAACATAGTTGTGATCTGGGGGAGATCCTGACATAGAAAACAGACAATTGATGTAATTCCACCAAGCCTCTGTCCTTATGAGTCAAATGCAATTGTTGGGCAAGATGATAAAATCATGTCCCTTTTGATGCTTAATAATATCCATGGTACATATTTTGTAACTCTCTCTTTTCACTACTCTTGGCACTTTCTCTCTTCACTTTTTCTTGTACATTGCCTTCCATATCCTGTTCCTAAAGAAGACTGTTCTGGCAGTTATGACAAAGTCTAAAAATGTCCCAGTAAACATTCAGGTTATGCCATGTTTTTGAGACGTTTACAATTAATTTAACTGCAGAAGATCAATCTTTTGCTAGCTCATAGCGACTCTGACCTTGGCACTCAGGTGTGTAGTAGGTCAAGTGGGAGAGTTTCTTAGTAAAGAATGGAATAAAACACTTATATGGGGATGGGAAGGGTTAGATTTGAGAGGAAGAGAAGCAGTAGGTTGGAGTGGGTGGGATGACATATTAGTCCTGAGGGGTCAGAAAGTTGCATAGACATGTGTTTTAATCAGGAAATCCGACTTTACTACAGGTCCTTTCCTCTTTTACCAACTCCACAAGGGTAAACTTGAGGCATGGAGCTCTACAGACATAAAGAAAAGGCTTCCCTATCACTCTGGAAAACACTACAAATGAATTTCTGTGGGTTCTGAGATGTTTCTTTGTAATCCAAATGAGACCCATAGGCTGTACTCTTCTCTGCACATCTGTCTCTCTCTTCACTTCCCATTGCTGCTGATGTGGTTGTAGGAATGTCACATGCATTCATGCAATGAAGGTTGAGGTTAGGCAGCCTTCACCAGCACTCGTGTGACTTACGAAGCTGATGGGTACATTTAGTTGTAGACACACAGGAGTTCTCCTGTGACTTTCTACATGTGGGTCTCAATTGTGGTTTTACAGGCTTCCAGAGCTCATGTAGCTTTTCCAGATTTCTTCAGGAATTCCACAGCAGAGTGGTGGGCACAGGAAATTATAGACTTCTATAATGAACAGATGAAGTTTGATGGCTTGTGGATTGTAAGTAAGCTTTGAGCAATTTATCTTTTAAGTTATTTATTATGCAGTGATTGTGCAAAATTCTTACTAAGCCCTAATAATGTCTACAAGATAGTTTCTGCGAAAATTAGTTCACTCATTTTTTACATAGAACTTTCATATACAAGAAACTGCTAAAATTTATTTCATAATTCGATTTATGCATATGGATGCTATTTTCCAGACATTTTCAATTTGACAAAAGAAGTAAAATAGCCTTTCATTCTAGCTATTAATAAATATCTGTATACATTTATTCTCATTTAATGGTAACAGAAACAGATTTCATGTTTAAATAACTGCCGGTACTTTGTACAAGAAATTTTAACATAAATTTAACAAAGTTGTCTTTCAGTTACCTCTTTAGATATAACTTTAAAATGTTAGTATTAAGATTTTTAGTAATATAATTTTGAGATAGCATAAAAAAGAATTTACCACAAGTAAATATGTAATATAGAAGACTTTATGTAATACTTCTCTACATTTCTGGTGGTGATTTTTTTTGCTTGGTTTTCCACTGAAAAGTATTAGTTTCCTTCCTTTCTTCCTCCTTCCTTCCTTCCTTCCTTCTTTCCTTCTTTCCTTCCTTCCTTCCCTCCTCCCTCTCTCTCTCCTTCCCTCTCTCCCTCCACCCCTCTTTCCCTCCCTTCCTTCTTTTGAGTCATAGTCTAAGTCTGTCACCTAGGCTGGAGTGCAGTGGTGCAATTACAGCTCACCAAATCCTCTACTTCCACCTCAGCTTCTCGAGTAGCTGAGACCACAGGGGCAACCACTGTGCCAGGCTAATTATTATTATTATTATTATTTTGTAGAGACAAAGTCTTTCTATGTTGCCTAGGCTTGTCTCAAACTTCTGGGCTCAAGCAGTCCTCCTGCCTTGGCCTCCCAAAGTCCTGGGATTACCAGAAATGAACCACCACACCTGACTACCAGTTTACTTACTTTTTAAATTGAAGAAAGCTTTATAGAGGTGCCACTATGTAGAAGTCTTAAGGATATAAGATTGCATAAAGCATAGATTTTTAAAATATTAATAGGACACAATGTTTATAGGATGTATAAAAGTTATGTACTATAAGGCACTTTCTTATGTCTATTCCTGAGAATGATATACTGATCCAGAGAAGATAATCTGTTTTCAGGTAGAGGAAATAACCTTTAAGTTGTAGCTAATTTATATATTTGATCACTGTCCCTTTGTATGTGGTAACTGAGACTCTGAAATATGTGTTCCACAGAGACACAACTTGAAATTTTCTGTATTTGTTAACTACATCTTGTTTTAAAAATAAAACAATTGATTTGGGGCTCAGGGCAGGAATGAAGGGGAAAGAAGTTATAATTTAATTTATATCTTGGAAATACATAAAACAATTTGCTTTTATATATGTAATGCACAATACAGGGAAAATAGGACATTTTATGTTTCTCAAAAGGAGGCATAGATTGAACACTGAGCTAAACCAAATTATTTAGTGTCATTGAGATGTTTATTCTTTTGTCTTTTAGAATAATGACTAAATGTATTATCGCTCAAATATGCTATTCTAATTTATTCACATTCTGAATTTGTTCTTTTGAGAATATATGTTCTAAATTTATTTCTTATTTACCTTTCTCTCTCACTTTCTTTAAGGATATGAATGAGCCATCAAGTTTTGTAAATGGGACAACTAACAATCAATGCAGAAATAGAGAACTAAATTATCCACCTTATTTTCCAGGTACAATATGACTGCTACACATTTGACATTATTGTGAATTTATTATTATTTTTTAATTAGTTTTTATATACTTTAGGAGGTAGGAAATAGGATTTACATGTTCAGTTTCCACCCCCCCCCACTGCGTCATACCTTGATCTACTACCAATATTTTTTAACACTACTTTAAGAAAATAAATTTAAATACACATTTTATCTATATAAACATATTTCTAAATTTATTTGAAATTGTTACTTTGGTCTTCTTAAGAATTCTCCCAGGTTTGAGAAATTTAAATACTCCTTAAGATAAAAAAGCAAAGTTATTTTTTTAAAAAAGATTTTTAAATAAGTTCTTTACTAAGGATAAGTGAAAAAATACTAACAACACTTCTCTGCCTATCCCTGATAGGGGAAAAAGGGTTGGACCTCCAACATTTATCCTTATTCTCTTATGTAGACAGAAAACTTCAGAAACTATGAACTTATAAAGTGATGGCAGAGCTCTGGAAAAAAAGAGATATTAAATAGAAAAAGTGGATCAAAAGATACACTTTGCATTTTCCTGATTCTTAACCTCAGGGCTTTATGTTGCCAAGGTCATTTTTAGAATAAAAATATAATCAGTATTTTCTATCTAAATGCATTAAAAGTTGTAGAAGTTTAGGAGTTTACTTATTTTTCATGTTTTTAGTCATTCACATAATTCAATTACAATTGAAGACCAATTTTTTTGTTTATAAGCATATACAAAGTGTAAAAATGGTTAAAAATTAAGTTATTTTAAAACAGTAATTAATGTCTTTGCCGAAAGAATATGTAGTTATGTGGTACACATTCCAATACAGGACATTGTTCAATATATTATTTTTTCATTGATTCTCCCCAGAACTCACAAAAAGAATGGATGGATTACATTTCAGAACAATGTGCATGGAAACTGAGCAGATTCTTAGTGATGGATCATCAGTTTTGCATTATGATGTTCATAATCTATATGGGTGGTCACAGATAAAGCCTACTTATGAGTAAGTGGTGTTTATAGTTATCCCCTCTGACTTTTTCATGTCCTTTAGATAGTTTTAATGCTACTTATTTTAGAAGTCCTGATGATCTTTTCTGGTAGCCCCCTACTTCCCAATTGTTCTCTATAACTTACTTCTTCCTTCATAGCACTTAGAAAAATTGTTTTTCTATCTATCTATCTATCTATCTATCTATCTATCTATCTATCATCTATTTATCTATCTATCTGTATCTATCATCTATCAATCATCATCTATTATCTATATCTATCATCTACCTATGTACCTACCTGTGTTGTTATTGTTTTTAATTATCATCCTAGTCCAAAAATAATCCTGGACCATCTTTATTTTTTCTCTTCATGTACCCAGCACAGCACCAGCAAATAGTAGGAGCTCAATGAATAGCACTGAGTGAATAAATGTGTAAACACCATATAATTTGATGTCATTAATTAAGTCATTAAAGCTTGGCTAAGTCTGTTACTTAAATTCATTATTATCAAATTAGATCATTTCTTAATGATATTAAGCTTCTTAAATTGTAATGTTCATGCAAATCTACATTTTTAACAATCTCCTATGTAAAGTCAATGATGAAGGAACACAGACCATCCTCTGAATATCAAGTCTTTATTAGCACTATCCAATAGAAACTTCTGCAATTATAGAAATCTTCGATAATTCTGGGTGCCAATGTGGTGCCCACTAGCCTTATATGATCGCTTAGCAATGTGGCTAGAGTGACTCAGAAATTGAATTTTTAAGTTTTTAAATTTTAATTGAATAATGTTAAATAATTAAATGTGAAATAATAGGTGATTAATGGCCACATATTAGACAGTGCAGTTCTAGATCACTGGCTTTTGACTACATATTGCAATCACCTGGAGGTTTTAAATAAATGTTCATTTAATCGGTCTGTTCTATAGCCTAAGCACATGGATTTTTAAAAACTTCCCAGGCAATTCTAGCGAGTGTCCATTGTGAGAACCCTCTGCTTTAGTAAATGACTGAAGTTGTTAAAAGAATGAAAAGCATTTTGGAGTAAAAAGTGTGGATTTTATCCCTCACTTAGTGAAACATTCTTATCTTATGTCTTGCACCTAACTCTTATTCAATTCAGAATAAATGAATGAATTAATAAATTATTGTATGCATATATATGACTACAAATTTGTTCACCAAATCCCAAAGTAGGAACTCCAAGTCGTTTTAAGAGTGAACAAACTGTTTTCAACAATGCCTTTTTATTATGTCGTTACTTTTAATTAACCTTACTGAAATATAATATTGGTGTTCAATTATCTTTAGCTACCCTCATTTTGTCTAAAGCTATAGATATTGAAGAGAACAAAAAATTTTAAAATGGACTGGTGATCTCATAGGCAAAAACTATGAGCTGTGAGTTTAAAGTATGCAATTTAACAAAAATTGAAAAGAATTCCTCTTCATAGATGGCAGTAATATTAATTTTAATTAATTGAAGCTAATCAGCTTTAAATGTTAAGTTAAATAAACTAATTGATACATAGTCTTAGATTTTTTATCTTTCAGATACTTTTAAAATTAATATTTTAATATTTCATATACAAAAAATGTAGACATTAAATATATCCTTATATTCAGTATATGTATAAAAGGGCACTCTAAACAATTTACATTTTACATTTAAGCAATTTATGAAGAGTAAAGCCTTTTTATCATTGAGGAAAACTAAGTAAATTATAAACATACGTTTTTTCCTCGAGTCATCCAGACCATAGCATTTTGTTCCTTTTTGTGACTTCTTTCTGTCTTTAAAAACTGCCACACATTTGGCATTCAACTATTTTTTCCTGCTCTGCTCTTCATTTAACATTGGATAAATCAACAAAACAAAAGAATAGATTGAATAGATACAGAAATTGGACATACTTAACTTGAGAAATCGCAAATAATTTCAGAGAAAGAACCATGGATACCGACGACAAATAAAAAAGCTTTATACAGAAATCCCATACAAAATATTTCAGTCTTTAGCTTTAGTTGATCTCTTCCTCTTATAAGTTAAAATAATTCAATGCTATACCGAAATAAAGCCTATGCTTCAAATACAGGAAAAAAAATACATTTATAAATCTACCTAAAATTGTGAGTTCAAAATTAAGATAAATATTTAAGGATTCATATAACTATTATATTTTCATCTTCGATGATCCATTGAAAGACTTTAGGAATTACTGCATATTTTTTGTTAGTGAAGACTAAGATAAACAAATGTATTTGACTTCCTTTGGATGATTAAGTTGTTATATAGTTTTTACATAAGTAAGCTCAATATTTTTGCAATTATTTTAGAATGCAATGAAAAAATCAACAGACATAAATTATTTTCTCAAACATTTTTGCAGACTGGACTAATTAGCAACTTGGAAAACTATATTGCCTTACTATGTTTAATGTTACTTCCTGGAAAAGTGAGTGCCTTTTAGGGATGAGAGAGTTGTATATTATAAGTGGTCTCCAACTGCATCCTTTAAATGATAATAATAATAATAATTTTTAAATTAGTGTAGACAAAAACAAACACAATGCAGTTCACCTTTCCACTTTACTTGAATGTTATTTTAGTTACAATTGTAACTTTCTGTTGATTAGCTGTTAGTCAGCTGAACAGATACTGAACATATCTCTTAGATATTTCATTCTGAATAATGGGCCTGAGTAGAACATTAAAGCAGTTGGTATATTACTGTTTTTAAAAACTTAAAAACAGAGTCTATAGACATATTTCATGATTTACCTTTACATTGTCGCCTTGCTAAAGGCAATTTCAAATTTCAATTTTTTATTATGCAGTAAAAAACAATGAAAATACTTTAACTTACAAAATACTTATCATTCAATCTGAACCTAAAACTGGAATTATATTTTCTGATTAAAATGTAAATATTTGAGAAGTGAATTGGGCAAGTTTCTGTTTTTAATGGATGCTAAATATGTTGTTTTTTGAAGATATTTTAGTAACATAGCTTCAGTTTCCAAAAAATTGTTTATACAAAATTAAGGAAAATAATTTTATAATAATTTTCTTTTTTTTTTTTACATCACTGCAACCTGTATTCTAAAAGAATTAAATATAATTCAATCATGAAATATAAATGCATGGAACAAATTTATAAACTGATTTCGTTTATAATTAAAACCATAATTGAGTTAATTTGAAATTAATTTTTAGAAACTATGACTAAAATAAAAATAAGCTACTTATTTATTGTTGGAAGATTTAAAACATGCTTTAAAATTTAATATTTACTTTCTTACATTCTACTTTTGTAATATAATAAATATTGTTTTCTTCTTAGGAAAGCCGTTTCTATAAAAATTGAAAATATTTGTAATTTTTCTAACACTTTTTAAGGAAATGCTCACATGAGCAATAATAAACATATAACAAAAATGCCTTGACCGGCCGGGCTCGGTGGCTCAGCCTGTAATCCCGTGCTTTGGGAGGCTGAGGTGAGTGGATTGCCTGAGCCCGCCGGTTCGAGACCCTCCTGGGCAACTTGGCGAGACCTCATCTCTACAATAAATCAAAAAATCAGCCGGGCGTGGTAGCGCGCGTCTGTAGTTCCAGCTACTTGGAAGGGTGAGGCAGAAGGATCGCCGGAGCCCAGCAGGTCGAGGCTGCGGTGGCCGGGAGCGGCCACTGCACTCCAGTCTGGGCGACAGAGTGAGACTCCAACTCAAAAAAAAAAAACAACAACAAAAACCGCGTTGGTAATGCAACTCTAGAATCTTTTCTATATGCTGAATTTTTCAAAGTCAACCGGAACCAGTGGACAATTAAACTAAGTTAATTGTGACTAAACCCTTTGTAAAGTTGGAACATTGTTAGAAATAATTAAAATTTACTTATAGTGATGGGACTTCATATCTTTCATGACTGCAAATAAATATTCTATATGAAGAGTATTCTAATATTAAAAGATACACTTCCCTTAAGAGAAAATTATTGTGAACACATTTTATTTTTTATAGTTTTATTTTATTTTAAATTGACAACAACTGTACATATTGATGGAGTACAAGGTGATGTTTCCATACATAAATATATTGGGAGATGATGAAATCAGGATGATTAGCATATTTGTCAAGCTTTTGTGGTTGGTGAGAGTACTTGGAATTCTTTTTTTAGCTATTCCAAAATATATTATACATTATTATTAACTGTAGTCACCTTGCTGAACTTACTCCTCCCTTCTAACTGTAACTTTGTATCCATCATGTGAAAATACTTTAAGCAGAATTCCTCTCAATCAGATATCTGAGAAAATATAGGTTCAGTTATTAACTTAAAAGCATCAGTAGAGAATTTTTGTAAAAGTAAGATGTATAGCTGAAAAATAAAAGAAATCCTGCAGGAATATGACTTTCTTGCATGTGAACACATTAAGGATTTGGAACAACCCTGTCTTTGTAAATAATTTTATATTAAATAAAATTAATTTTGCTCACAAATGAACTAAACTCAGAAAAGACATTATCAAATATTTACATATTGCTCATTAATTATTTTATCTTTTTATAAATGTACATTTATTTTTGTTAAGTTTCAGCAAATATATGTAAGGTATATTTAAATTTTAATATTTCTAAATACATAAACCCCTTTATATTTGATATGGAAAAATAAAGAAATGAAGATGGTTTTCTTATATGATCTTTTAAAAAATGTACATAACATACAAGCAGGACATTTTAAGGTAATGAATGCAATATTGTCTCTATTATCAACAGATGTATCATGTCTGTTTAACGCATTTTTTGTTTCCTGTACTTTTGAACTACTATTAAATGCCAAGCACTATATTAGGTTTAAGAGATACAAGGAAAAGTAAAACAGTTCTTGACCTCAGGAATCTCAAGGCATAATGGAAGAAGCTTTGTAAATAAATAAATGCAAACAGTGTGATCCATGCTATATCAAGGAAATGAATCACTACTATTGATAATACGTTAGTGATTAGTAAAATCTGCCTAATTAGGTATTTGAGGTATCTTCTTTGTGATAGTTCTGCAACTCTTATTCATATTCAATTTTTTTGAGTAATATAAAAATAAACTTTGTATTTCCAATTAATATCATAGCAAAATGCTTTTAACAAAATACCCTTATTATGTAATCTCGGGCTTCAGTCAGAAAAGAAGAGAAAGGGAAAGAAAGAGGACGGAGAAAGGGAGGTAGAGGAGAGCAGACAGAGATAATATAAAATAATACATTATTGCATTTTTTTCTAAAGCTAAAATATATTTTAGCATGCATAAATCCTTAAAATCAATTTTTAAAAGATGAGGAAAGAAGAGAAAATATGACTTTATTTGTACAATTCATTCTCTTGACGAGATCTTACTAAGGATAGATTCAGTGAGGGAAGACCCTATAAAACCCAAAATTTATTTATTAAATATTTTTGGCTTGGCTTGGTGGCTCAGCCTGTAATCCCGCGCTTTGGGAGGCCGAGGTGAGTGGATTGCCTGAGACCGCTGGTTCGAGACCCGCCTGGGCAACTTGGCGAGACCTCATCTCTACAAAAAATCAGCTGGGCATGGTAGCGCGGGCCTGTAGTTCCGGCTACTCGGAAGGCTGAGGCGGAAGGATCGCCGGAGCCCAGCAGGTCCAGGCTGCGGTGGCCGGGAGTGGCCACTGCACTCCAGTCTGGCCGACAGAGTAAGACTCCAACTCAAAAAAAAAAAAAATTCTTGTAAATAAGATGCAAAATTCTTGTAAATTACAAGGTGTGCTTGTAAATAACCCGTTATGAAATAGGCAAACACATTGAAAGTTTTTCTTTATGTATCAAACTCTAATAGTGTGGTGTTTTTCATTAGTTGTTTGTGCAAACTAAAAATAATGTAAGAAATAACCCACAATGTTTATTTATTTAACTTGAGATGATATTTTGCAATTAACATTAAATGTAGATAGTTTAATATTTAAAGTCATAGATAAACATTAAAT
>CAUYQG010125149.1:0-28160 GCA_963574415.1 Tarsius wallacei | reverse complement strand
TTGATTTATTGTAGAGACGAGGTCTCGCCAAGTTGCCCAGGCGGGTCTCGAACCCGCGGGCTCAGGCAATCCACTCACCTCAGCCTCCCAAGGCGCGGGATTACAGGCTGAGCCACAGAGCCCAGCTAATGTTTTTGATTTTATTGTGGAGATGAGGTCTCGCCAAGTTGCCCGGGCGGGTCTCGAACCCGCGGGCTCAGGCAATCCACTCACCTCAGCCTCCCAAGGCGCGGGATTACAGGCTGAGCCACCGAGCCCGGCTTTTCTTAGGGTTTCTGAAGGTCTCGCTCTGTCACCCAGGCTGGAGTGCAGTGGTGTGATCACAGCTCACTGCAGCTTCAACCTCTTGGGCTCAAGTAATCCTCCTGCCTCCGCCTCCTGAGTAGCTGGGACTACAGGCACCACCACACCTGGCTAATTTTTGATTTATCGTGGAGATGAGGTCTCGCCAAGTTGCCCGGGCGGGTCTCGAACCCGCGGGCTCAGGCGATCCACTCACCTCAGCCTCCCAAGGCGTGGGATTACAGGCTGAGCCACCAAGCCCAGCTTGTCTGTTTTTTGAGTTGGAGTCTCACACCATTGCTCAGGCTGGAGTGCAGTGGCATGCTCACGGCTACCCCAGCGTTGACTTGGTAGGCTCCAGCGATCCTTCGACCTCAGCCTTCCAAGTAGCCAGAACTACAGGCATGCGCTACCATGCCTGGCTAATTTTTAAAAATTTACTGTAGAGATGGGGTCTCAACCAAGTTGTCCGGGCTGGTCTTGAACCCACAGGCTCAGGCAATCCACTTGCCCTGGGCTCCCAAAGTGCTGGAATTACAGGCTGAGCCACGGGACCCGGCCGGAGCTCGTGACAATTAAAAAAAAAAAAAAAAAGTAGGAATTGGAGAGTGAAAGAAAGGGAAACTGACCTCTCTCTAGAGGTCACACCTATGTTCCAAATTCACATCTCTTACATTTTGGTGTCTAGGATGTTTTGTGTGGCAATGGTTTCTTCATGCCTGAGGTTCCTATTGAGTTTGGCAACCTGCCTCCAGTGCCAGGCAGGCACAAGGCCCACTGCCATGGCTGCAGCCACCTCCCTTTGCATGGAAAGCCACTGGCTTCACCAGGGGGATGCTGTCCAGGGCAGGAACTGCTCTAATTCCTATGGCTGAGGGCATAGTTCTGTCAGGACAGGAAGCAGCACAATTCCCAGCTTTAAGTCCTCAGCATTAACTACTAATATGTTAATAAGTTTTTCAATTACCTTGTGCTCTAATTTGTCTTGTTCTTCACAATTGTACTACAAATATCTTCTTGATCCTATTTTACACATCTTCAAACTGACAGAGAATTAATTAGCTTTGTCCAAGATCATGCTAATAAAGGCCAGGATTTGAACTAAGATCCTGATTTCAAGCCCTTTCATTTTAATATGGAGGTTTGTCATTCCTGCTTTATAATCTCAGAAGGGGAATCAGGATGCAGAAGACATCAATTGGAAGAAGGGAAGATCCCTCTTCCGCCCCCAACTCATCTCTTAATGGAACAACACAGCAACAAGACCAGACTTATGGTCTTTCCAGGAAGAAGGGACAGGCTAAGGGGAACGAGCACGTGGTCTTTGCGCTGACCACTACTACCTCACTGCAGAAAACTCTGGATTCTCAGTTGAGCAAGTGCTCTCATCTCAGAAAAGGACACTACAACCTGAATTCATGCAATGGGTCTGCCAACAGATTGGAAAGGTCTCTTAAATTTCATTACACCAAAGCCAAGTCAGCTGGGAGATAGCCACACAGCACAAGCTAACTAAGAGCCTCAGATGTGGAGCAACTAGGTTTGTCTGCAGAAGAGACCTGCTACCTCAGCAGGTGACCTAAATGCTTCTTGGGGACCTTGGAGCCTCTACGGAATAAGCTGACTGGAGCAAGGAATGCCACAGCCAATATGGACAGCCCTGGGAAATCTATCCATGTCAGAGCCAAACTAACCACAGAAATCAGCCTGTGCAAAAGGGCTACTGCCAGGCAAGAGTGCTGCCACTTCCTAATGCCCTTCTGGACCATCTGGTAGTGGGGGCACCTCAGATGGTAGACTGCCACAGAACCAAACCAGTAGGCATCTTCTTTTGTCAGTTGTCTAAAGGTGGTGGTCACCGTACTGTATTCAGGCATGTTTACTTTGCTGAGGCCTGCAAAAGCTGTACTCTAAGGGCTGGGGATGGTCTCTCTTGAAAGGTAAAGCTGCTGCCAGAATCAGTCACCTGGTTGTTCTCCATGGTTTCAAAGGGCACAGAAAGGCCTCTGGGGGCAGCAGCAGTAAGATGACAATTCTACATGGCAAATCAGGAGCAGAAAGAGGGACCAGACCAGGTCCTCTCAACCCTGAGGTCCCATAAGAATTGGAGTAAGAGCTGGGCACGGTGGCTCAACGCCTGCAATCCCAGCACTTTGGGAGGTTGAGGCAAGAGGACTGCCTGAGCCCAGGGGTTCAAGACCAGCTGAGGTAACTTGGCGAGGCCTCGTTTCTACAGTAAACCATATAAAAAAAGTTAGTTAAGCATAGTGGCACACGCCTATAGTTCCAGCTACTTGGAAGGCTGAGGCAGAAAGACTGCACGAACCCAGCAGGTCAAGGCTATGGTGGCCATGAGCGTGACACTGCATTCCAGCCTGGGTGACAGAGTGAGACTCTGACTCAAAAAAAAAAAAAGAATTGGAATAGGGCTGGGTAGTCCCAAAGACAACTGGTTTCGGCACCTCCGTTTAGGTTGATTCATAGAATTTTTTCTTTGAGTCACCCTTTGTGTATGGTAGTTTTGTTTCAGATCTGTCTCAAAGACAGGATCATAGGTTCTTCCTAAAGACCAGAGTGCTGGCATACCTAAAAACAAGTCACAGGGAAAGGAAGTTCAGGGGGAACTGTCCGCAAGGAGATCCGATATTGAAGGTTCTGGGTTTGAAGGAGGGCAGCACTTCTTTCAAGAATATTTCTTTGCATTTCATGCTGAGATGACTTCCTTAAATGGAGATAACCAATTAACGGGATTGAGGTGATTTCACTGTTTACAGGAAGAAGCCCTCTTTAACAGGAGCAACTGAACAAGAACTATACTTTGGAACTGTAGAAAGCAGAGGCTGTACAATAAAGTCACAGGCAGAGCAGTTTGCAGTGTTCTCAGGGATTGGCACTATGTACCCAGACAAAGGTGCTCTGCTTACTCAGATGGATGTTTTCTTAGAGTGAGGGCCAACCCCTCAGGTTATCAACAGAAATCATGGGAGACCATCCCATTCAGACTATATACTTTATGCCCCAGAAAACCCGATTACAATGTTTCATTTTCTTCATGCACACTGGGAACCATGTAAAATATTTATTAACTCTTTGATGTCTTGTACCCCACCCCACTAGAATGTAGTGGCCTGGATGAATGGGTCTTGCTACCTTATTCATAACTATGACTTCCTGTGCCTGCATATAGCAGGCCCCCAAGTGTTTACTGGATGAATGTCTCATTAGACGAACTTTAAGGAACCCTAGAGATCTTGCTCTACCATACACTTAATCAACGGATTTCAAACAATGGTCCCTTGACCAGCTGCATCAGCATCTCTTGGGGACTTGTTAAAGATTTAAGATTTCAGAACTCACCCCAGATCTACTGAATCAGCAGCTCTGCGAGTAGGACCAGCAGCTTGTATGTTGACAGTCCTGCAGGTGATCCTTGTCTGCACTCATGTTTGAAAGCCACTATTTTTTTCTTCTTTTTTGTCTTACTCTGTCGCCCAGGCTGGAGTGCAGTGGCACACTCACGGCCACCCCAGTGCCGACCTGCTGGGCCCAGGTGATCCTTCTGCCTCAGCCTTCCAAGTAGCTGGAACTATAGGAGCATGCTACCATGCCTGGCTAATTTTTTTATTTATTGTAGAGACAAGGTCTCACCATGTTGCCCAGGTTGTTCTCAAACCCTTGGGTTCAGGCAAACCTCTCACCTCGGCCCCCAAAGGGCTGTGATTATAGGCTTGAGCCACTGCACCTGGCCTGGAAACTACTATTCTTAATTGAATTTAGGGGAATGACTCCAGAGTAAGATGGCAGAGTGTACATGTCTTGTTGTGCTCTAAAAATAATTTGCACTTAAAAGTGATAACCAAGCCAGGCTCGGTGGCTCAGCCTGTAATCCCGCGCCTGGTGAGGCTGAGGTGAGTGGATTGCCTGAGCCCGTGGGTTCGAGACCCGCCTGGGCAACTTGGCGAGACCTCATCTTTACAATAAATCAAAAATTAGCCGGGCGTGGTAGCGCGTGCCTGTAGTTCCAGGTACTTGGAAGGCTGAGGCGGAAGGATTGCCGGAGCCCAACAGGTCGAGGCTGCGGTGGCCGGGAGCAGCCACTGCACTCCAGTCTGGGCGACAGAGTGAGACTCCAACTCAAAAAAAAAAAAAAAAAGTGATAACCAGTTTTTAGTTAGTTTGGATCAAGGATTAACATCCCCCATCACCCTTTGGAAAGTACAGGAATCCCGTGAGACCCAGCTGGCTTCAGCTCTTTACTGAAGGCACTCTTTTGTGAGGAGCTGAGTGTACTTCTCAAGGCAGACACAGAATCCTCTTCTTTTGCTTCCCTGGATTCATAAGCATCTTGAAAACAATGGCTTTTTTCTTTTTTCTGCACAGAGCTGTACCTGTGAATACTCAAAAAGCTGTCCTTGGAGTGGATCTCCTCTGCTCTCAATGCCTGCCTCCAACTTGGAGCTGTCTAAACTGCATCCAGACAGTCTCTAGCTCACTAAGAAAAATTACTTCTTGGAGGTATCAGGATGTTGCTCACCCTTTCTGGATAATTTTCACTCATTTTTTTTTTTTTTTTGAGTCGGAGTCTCACTCTGTCACCCAGGCTGGAGTGCAGTGGCACACTCATGGCCACCCCAGTATAACCGCTGGGCTCAGGTGAACCTTCTATCTCAGGCTTCCAAGTAGCCAGAACCACAGGAACACACTACCACACCTGGCTAATTTTTAAATTTAGTGTAGAGATGAGGTCTCGCCAGGTTGCCCAGGTTGTTCTCGAACCCGTGGGCTCAGGCAATCTCCACACCTGTCTCCCAAAGTGCTGGGATTATAGGTTTGAGTCACCGCGCCTGGCCTCCACTCATTTTTCTTCACTTTAACCACGGAAACAAACAGTATGTGATGCACACTCAAATATATATTCCTTAAACATCACGAAGGTGCTCAGTCAGGAAGGAAACACTGAGTAAAAATTTTTAACTGCTGACCAAGACGAGGTGGGGGCAAATATTTAGGTGCTTCATGGGATATGAATATAAGAAATTGGTGTATGAAGGCAGAGAATGGGACTAGAATCCAGAAATGGTGGTCCATTTATTCACTGAAAAAGAGGGAGATAGGGCCTTCTCCACCCATTTCTTCCAGTCTCTCCAAACTCCCTCCCCTCATTTTTCCAAAATAACAACACACTGAGAAACATGTTTGTACAAAAACCACATATTATTCCTCCCCTCACAAAATCAGGTGGCTGTATTACAGGAATAAAATCAGAATAAAGACATAAAAATAAAAAGTCACCACTTATACTGAAACGTAACAGTGTTAAGAATTCAGGTATTTTGCAGAATTATCACCAGCATAGTAAAAATATTTCCACCTGGATCTTTTAAATTTGAAAGTGATCACATTAAAGACCTGAGGTTACAAGGGACCACAGTATGAACCAGAATTCCATTTTCCTTCTAGAACTCCAGGGGAACAGGTTAAGTATTTGGAATGAATTTCCTTTGGGAAAGATTGGTGAGAAGTAGGGAAAACCCTGGCCATTGTTAAAGGCACTGGGGTCTTTCTGGAGGCAAATGCATTAGAGCTAAACACCAGTAGGAATGAGCTCATTCCCATTTCTACTCCAAGAATCCAGAATAAGCACACAAAAGGAACAGAATCTCCTTGGTTCCAATATTCCAGTACTCTGATGGTGACCAGGGCCACCTGGTTAGAGACAAACCTGAGGGTTTGAAAGGCAAATCTCAACTGTGGTTTTATTTTTTTGCTTTCTGATATCAAGAAAAAAAGTTCTAAGGTGTTTTATAAACACCTCACTACACCCTCTCATATGTAAAGCTTTAGAAAATATATAGAAAAAGATATCCAAAAGATGTTTCACCTTGCACTCTAAATAATGAAACTGCCACTTGAAAATGTGAAGTGAAGAAGCCAGGCGCCTTGGAAACCAAGCTCTACCAAAAACATCCTTTCCCCACACATGGAAAGATAGAAGGGAGGGAAGAAGGACAAAAAGAGTAAACCAAGAACTCTCAAGTCACTTAAGCAGGGGTGGATATGGGCTCAAATTAAGGCATTTTTGTGGCTCTTCCTCTGGAATGGCATTCCACCCTCCCAGCCTGTGCACCCTAAAGCTCAAAGGATGATACCCTCTGACTGCCAAGTGAGTTCCTTGGTACCTTCAGCATCTCCTTGACAACCCTTTGACAGATGGAATGTGAGGGCTCAGAAAGGGAAGGAAGAAGATATGAGATGCTGATGACCCTGCCTCACTTGTCCAATCCTATCCCGAACCTAAAGTACCGTGTCACAAAATTCCACTCACCCTGGCTACTGCAAGAGGTAGTTTGGGGACTTGTACCCCCAGCCATCCTAACCAATTTTCATGAGTTAAAAATGTTTAGCACTATCTACTTACTTTTTTTTAATTTTTATTTTTAAAGAATTTTTTAAAGAGGGGAAAAAAAAAAAGAATGCACACAAAGCAGTGAATAGTAGGCTAGACTCACTGGGGGGGTGGGGATGGGGTCATTGCCCTAGACTCCTAAAACTTTCCTAGCTAGTCTAGGAAACTAAGGAATACCTCCCAATATTCCAACTCTCAAAGCTCACACTGCCCTCAGAAAAATAAAACACCCACTCCCAATCCAACAAATCATCTGCATAGAAAACCAGAACCAGCGGGCCTGGGGAAGGAGTGGATTTGTTCTAGTGTTTGTGCTCTCCTCTACCATGTACTAGTTCAAGTGGTATGTTCTGCCAGGCAGGGTGGAGGCCCTCACAGTCCTTACTAGGAAATAAAATCAGTGAGGTCCTCCTTCCCCAACTCTTTTAATTTTGGTGCACTTATGTGTGGTAAAAGTCTCATGAAACTTCACCATCAGCACCATTCTTAGCTCAGATAAGCAGAAATAAGGTCACTTAAAATGCCTTAAGGTTTGTCTCCTGTGGCTATCCCCTTCTGCCCATCACCATTTTTTGGTTCCTATTAACTTAGGATGTTCTCCTTTAAAACAATGACAGAAAGAAAAAAGGGTGATTATAGAGCATCATCCATAGGAGCATAAGACAAAGCAAAAAACTGCAGGAAAGCAAAAATGATAAAGACAGAATACTAATGTTGACAGGACCTGCAGAGAAGTTGTCACCAGGACAGGGAGATACTGGTTACTTTTTGGATGACCAAGACACCGTCACCACAGGCTTCCCTGTGAGTATTGGCAGAGGACCTGACACAACAAGTGTCAGAGCACAGAGAGGGGCGGTGAGAGGGGTGGGGAGGCATGGGAAACGTGCTTAGCGTTGTGAGAAGAAAAATCCTCAAAGAAACCCAAAAAAGCTGAGGAATACAAGTCTTGTCATCCCCACTCCAGCTCTTGATGGTGGGTGTGGATGTTCCCTGCCTCTTCCAGGCTAAGGAGCGGCTGAGGCTGGTGGCCCTGGAGCAGGAGGTGGAGGGACCCCATCTGCAGGTGGCGGTGGTGGTGGCTGCTGTTGCGGCGGAGGGGGATCTGCAAACACATCCAAGAGTAACTTGTCATTGTGGGAAATACGCGGGACTTAGGAAAGAGCCCATTCAGTGAAAAATGACACAGGAAGTAATGTTTTTTGTGGCAGGCAACCAATGCAGCTTATGAGGCAGTGATGTCACCATGGTCTATGCAGGCCAGTTCCTTCTGAACCTCCAGGCCACCTTATGTTGCTCAACCTAACTCAAGTGGCTGGGGGAATGAGAGGTGTCTGAATTTACCCTATCCTCCCTCAACGTCCCTCCCTTCCACAAATCACCCCAGGCCCTTTCAGGACTTAATTATATTTTGATTTTACTGTATTAAAATGGTTCTCTCTACTAATTTTATTTTTTCAGTTAAATAATGAGCTCCTTCCTGGCCAAGTTCTTTGACTTCTTATTTTTCTTTCTCCCACAGTACTTAGGCCAGCTGGACACAAAATAGATGATCAATAACGTCTTGCTGATGATCTCCACCAGGGCCAGAGAGCTTCACTTGAGGCAGCTGCTATCCAGGGAAGCCCCCACCCAAACACCCCCCAAGCTCCTGAACTGCAGTCCTTGGATTTTTGGCCAAAACTAGGTCAGGTCCTAAAGGGAACAATTAGTATGACTGTCTGGGGCTCTTTCCTATTTCAACTTTAGCTGCTTTAGTATACAAAGGAATCCTAGAAATCATTTAATCCAGGGTTTAAAAAACCCCTAGATCTTGCCAGAAATGAAAACATAAGAAACAAATAAAGTACAGCCTTGCTCACCAGTCAATTCACCCGGAAGGCTCTTCAAATCATTTTGAAGCCCACTGATCTAATCCTTTGCATCACCTTTCAGTGGAGGAAACTAAGGCCTTAAGCGGGAAAGCAACTCATCCAGTATGGCCCGCCTGGTATCCTAGAGCATTCATTTGTGGCAGGAAGCGGGCAGGGGGTGGGAAAGGTGCTACCTGAAACCTCCCATTCTCAAGGAGCACTGCTGAGGGCTCCACGGGAAAGAATCCTCAAGTCACAAACCATGGGGGACCAGCAGGATATGACAGTGATAGAGAACAGTGATATTATCTGTAACAGGTGTAGCAAACTGGTCAAGTCACTTGGTAGGCCAATTTATTTGTGTATTACCTTTAAGGCAACTTAGCAAACATTTTCTTGCCAAGGAAAAGAGGTACCCACTCTACCATACAACCACTGACCACTAGCTTAAGGGGGATCATTTTTTTTCTATTGTTGTGATCTTATACACCCAGCTAAACCACTATCTTTCCTCTGTGAACTTACTTTGTTCCATCCCCTGGGGGTCCAAGGAGGAATAAGATGTGTTTCTGTCCGTGAAGCCTTCCAAAGCAATACAGTGTACTGAAGGGACATCATAGCTTTCATGTAACTTTTGGTAAATCATGTATCCCTATCCAACCTCTCATTTCTTGTTTTTCCAACTAAAGCTCCTACAGGGCAGGAATTCTTATGCTTCTTGTCTCTGTATTGTAAATAGGAGCTAAGTTTTGGCCAAACACATGAACTTCTAAATTAACCTAGGATTACAGATGTAGCTGGGGTATCACGTTTTGTGATTGTCCTCCCTGAGAAGGCCTATAGGAGTAAAAAGCAGGCCAGGGTATCTGAAACAACTTTCTGGAGGCCAAAGACGGATCAGAGCAAAGGCCCCTGGGAGAAATGACCTGGCTTCTGCACACAGCTTCAGACATACATCACTCATAGCACCATGCTTTCTCCACTGAGCCTACTGAGACCTCATATTCCTTCTCAATATAGCCCTTGGATACTCCTTCCTAAGTCTTTGTAGCTACTACCAATATATCAAGAATGGCTACAAGAAACTTATTTGTTATTTTCATTCTAAACAGGTTTCTATTCTTTTCTTTCCACGCACCACTTCTGAACTCTGTATCCATAAAAGGCTCCTGTAGGAAAAATAACAACCAGCAGCTCTGTATGTTTGCTGAAACTCAAACAAGACAGGCTTCAACAGGAGAGAAAGAGGTATATCTTTTTGGCCTTCCCACAGACCTCAGTGCTGAGAGTGTATGCCATAAAGGCTATGGTATAAAAAGCATGGTTGAATGGAAGCATTTCAAACTTGTCACCTATGTACCTGCTCATCAGGGTTACTGAAGAGCACTGACCAAAAACTGATCTTCTGGAATCCACTGTCACAGACTGCATTGTCCATGGACCTGCCAAACCTCAGGGAGAGAATAAAGCCTCCCTCCCACATCTATAGCCCTCCAAGACAGACCCTGGGGTAACATATCTACCGCAGTGTGCTACTTACACATGCCATTAGGTGCTGTGAGGGGTACCCGGGGTCCTAAGATGTTTCCTGGCATTGGAGGCATACCAGGAGGGGCAGGGCCACTTCCAGAGGGGTGGATGTTGGCTGCAACGGTGGGAATCATGCGGCCTGGCATGGACTGCCCAGGCATCATGGAACCTGGGCCTGGTATCTGACCTGTGGAGGAAGATTTAAAGTGCCATAAGTATACCCGGAAGCGGTATATGAAAGGGGTCAACTTTAATGTCCAAGACTGCTAAATATAGACAAATACCCAACTCTCCAAAAGATCTGAAATACCGATAGAGCAATAATCTGTAATAAGCTCTATGTCTAGGTTCTTATCTTTTTTTTCCTGAGGAAGGGATATGGGGGCAGGTCTATGGAGTGGCTGACTATTCCAAACCATGGCATAGACAGGTAGCTCTAAGAAGAAATACAAAGCATTCCTAAAAGAAAGCACTCATTCTGGTTAGTTTGGGTGAGCAGTGGATTGTCAGATGTCTTCCTGAGAATACAAAATGCTAAGCACAAACCATGGGGAATAAACAGAAGGCCTTTAGCAGGAAGTCAGTGCACAGTTCAAGGACCACAGTTTAGTTCAGACTGTGCTTCATGCACAGGCTTCAAGGGAAGGTCTACTTGAAAGGGTATTTATTGGCTTAGTACTGTGAAATCACCATTAAAACAGGGTTCCTTTTTTCTTTTTTAGAGACGAGGTCTCACCATGTTTGCCCAGGCTGGTGTCGAACTCCTGGGCTCAAGCAATCCTCCCACCGCAGCCTCCCAATGAGCTGGGATTACAGGCATGAGCCACTGCGCCCGGCCCTAAAATAGTATTCTGATCTGAATCCCAAAGTCCTGTCCACAAAAAAAATCTCTCCCATTAAGTCTCACATATGGTCCATTAAAAACAACAGCAGCAGCAAACAAAACAAAAAACAAAAAAACTCTCCCTATAGAGCCCACCATGAAGCACTGGCTTGAGAAAATCACTTGGAAACAGACAATTCTATCTTTTTCTATTGTTTTCAAATAAATGCCAGAAGACTCTAAGGTCAGGAAGGCTAAAATACCTCTTGCACTCAGATTCCTACTAAGCCTTTACAACGTTTAGTAAACCTCTTCTATAAAGAGCCAGATAGTAAATATTTCAGGCTTTGTCAATCATATACTCTGTCACAACTATTCAACTCTGCCATGGTAGCACAAAGGCAGTCATAGATGATACACAAGTGGACATGGCTATGCTCTAATACATCTTTAAGATCTCTGAAAGGTTAATTTCACAAATTTTTCATGTGGCATGAAACATTCTTTTGATTCCAACCTCAACAATTTCAATTGTAAAAACCATTCTTAGTTTGCAACCTGTATGAAAAAAAAACCCAACGGGCTAGATTCGGCCTTGGGCTGTGGTAGTCTGATGATACTGGCTTTGGATATGATAACGGCTTTTTTTTTTTTTTGGTGAGTTGGAGTCTCACTCTGTCACCCAGACTGGACAGACTGGAGTGCAGTGGCCGCTCCTGGACCTGCAGCCTCGACTTGCTGGGCTCCAGCTATCCTTCCGCCACAGCCTTCCAAGCAGCCAGAACTACAGGCACGCGCTACCATGCCCAGCTAATTTTTTTGATTATCGTAGAGATGAGGACTCACCAAGTTGCCCAGGTGGGTCTTGAACCCGCAGGCTCAGGCAATTCACTCACCTCGGTCTCCCAAAGCGCGGGATTACAGGCTGAGCCACCGAGTCCAGCCATGATAGCAGATTTTTATTAGGTCTTTAGGTCTTTTTTTTTTTTTTTTTTGAGTTGGAGTCTCACTCCATTGCCCAGGCTAGAGTGCAGTGGCATGCTCACAGCCACCCCAGCATTGACCTGCTGGGCTCAGGTGATCCTTCCACCAAAGCCTTCCAAGTAGCCAGAACTATAGGTGTGCGCTACCATGCCCGGCTAATTTTTTTTTGATTTATTGTAGAGATGAGGTCTCCCCAAGTTGCCCAGGCTGTTCTTGAACCCGTGAGCTCAGGCAATCCCCTCACTTTGGCGTCCCAAAGTTGTTGGAATTACACGTTTGTAATAGGCCTATTTTATTAGTTCTTAAATCCAGTGGTTTGACTGCTGGGCTTGGTTTTAAAGAGCAAAAAAGTAACGAGAACAGTTTAATGGGCACAAATCAAGGCTGAAGTTCTTTTATATAGGACAAATTATACTCTATAGAGTAAGAAAAGAAAAATCTATGTAGTTTTTTTCTTGATTTAAATCTGGGGACTTTAGTATTTATGTAAGGCTAACTGTATGAACCTTAATACAGGATTCTAGATATAGAAGTTAGACAGTTGAAAATAAGAAAGGTTCAGGTCTGATATTAAAAATTTTGGGACAAAGAACCAACTGATAGCTAACTGTCAACTAAAATACATAGAACAGTATTGAGGATAATTCAAGTGAAGACTTGTCTGTCATGCTGAGAAGGTCTGTCTTGGCCAGACATGGTGGCTTATGCCTGTAATCCCAGCACTTTGGGAGGCCAAGGTGGGAGAATCGCTTGAGCCCAGGGGTTTGAGAACAGTCTGGGCAACACACTGAGACCTCGTCTCTACAAAAAAAATTACAAAAATTAGCCAGGCATGGCGGTATGCACCTGTAAAACCAACTACTTGTGAGGGCTGAGGGCAAGGGAGATTGTGCTCAGGAGATTGAGACTACAGAGAGCTGGAATCACACCAGTGCATCCTAGCCTGGGCCATAGAATGAGACCCTGTTCCAAAAATGAAAGAGAGAGGGAGAGAGGAAGCCAGGTTTGTCTCTCTTCTATCTCCAGTAGCGTCTGTTCCTTGATCAAGGAACGCCTCACTTCAGTGGTGTCAATGAAGAGAACTCCAGTGAGGTACAGGAGTTAGGGGTGGTGGCAGTCCATTGTCTTTTGGGTACTTTTTTTCTTTTGAGAAAGGATCTTGTTCTATTGCCAGGCAGTAGTGCAGTGGTGCGATCTAGCTCACTGTTACCTCACTCCTGGGCTCTAGTAGTTTTCCCACTTTAGCCTCCCAAGCAGCTAGGTCTACAGCTGTGGGCCATCATACCCGGCTAAAATTTTTTTTTTTTTTTTTAATAGAGATGGGGTCTTGCTATGTTGCCCAGGCTGGTCTTGAATTCCTGGCCTCAAGTGATCCTCCTGCTTTAGCTCCCAAAGTGCTAGGATTATAGGCATGAGTCACTGCACCCAGCCTTGGGGATTATTCCATTTTTTATTTTTTTGAGATGATGTCTCACTTTGTTGCCCAAACTGGAGTACAGTGGCACACTCACGGCCACCACAGCCTCAACCCGTGGGGCTCAGATGATCCTTCTGCCTCAGTCTTCCAAGTAGCTGAAACTACAGGTACGTGCCACTATTCCCGGCTAATTTTTTGATTTACTGTAGAGATGAGGTCTCGCCAAGTTACCCAAGCTGGCCTCGAACCCATGGGCTCAGGTAATCCTTTCAATTTAGCCTTCCAAAGTGCTGGGATTATAGATGTGAGACACCACGCCTGGCAGGGATTATTCTGAAAAGCAAAATATGCCCAGGTGCAGTGGCTCACGCCTGTAATCCCAGTACTCTGGGAGGCAGAGGCGAGAGGACTGGCTGAGCCCAAGGGTTCAAGACCAGCCTGGACAACTTGGTGAGACCTCATCTCTACAATGAAAAAAAAAAGCAAAATACATCATTCTGTCCCAGAATAAACAGGATAGCAAGTTTTGGATCCTCTGGATCACCTTTCTATACTCTATATTACAATGTAAGAGCTCAGCAGAGAGAAGTTTCGGAGGTCTACCTGTTGGTGGACAACTTGGTCAAATCACCTCAGAGAAAGCAAAAGCAGGTGCTGGACCCACTCCTGGGTGGGCACCATCCCTGTGCTTAGACCAACTGACCATCATTAACACAAACCATTTGATGTCTGTGGCCATGGTGCTAGGTCAGAAACAGGCAGTGCTGAAGAGTCCACCAACCCAGGGACTGACACAGAGATAAGAGGGACAAAATGGCAAGTAGACTACAAGTCATACAAAGGATGACTGCATATTAAGGGGTGGCAGGCAAATAAAGGAAAAACCATGGAAGGATCAAGTCAAAAAAATGGATACTTTCCAGTTAATTAAAACAAACATAGGCCAGGTGCGGTGGCTCTCGCCTATAATCCCAGCACTTTGGGAGGCTGAGGTGAGAGGATTGCCTAAGCCCACAGGTTCGAGACTAGCCTGGGCAACTTGGTGAGACCCCAGTTCTATAAGTAGTCAAAAAATCAGCCAGGCATGGTGGCATGTGCCTGTAGTTCCAGCTACTTGGAAGGCTGAGGCAGAAGGATCACGTGAGCAGGTCAAGGCTGCAGTAGCCAGTAGCACGCCACTGCCCTCCAGCCTGGGTGACAGAGTGACACTCCTACTCAAAAACAAACAAAAAACTAACAAACTTGTGAATAACTTGGGATTCTGGATGACATATAAGCAAAGGAAAGGAAGTAGGGGATAGCATTAATCCTAAACACAGTGCAGCCTGAGTTAAACAATCAAAAAATAATGTGAATAGTTTCAAATTATGAGAAGAATCCACTTCTATGCAGCATCTTCCTACACACCACACCCCTTTGTGGTACCTTATTATCTTTCACCTGTATTTCACTGAGGCTTAGAGAAGTTAAATATACTTGGCCAGATTACAGAACCAGTGAGTCCATGCTAGGTCTGTCTAACATGACTCACGGCAAAAAGGGCTGGATTAATTAAAAAAAGGAGTCTTGTATATAGATGAGGGGTGGGCACTTGAATGGTAAGTCTGCAGGGAACTTGGAGAAGGTTCTGGAGAAAAACAGAGAAGAACCTGGACTTGATTTTCTGTGGGATGGAAAGCATTTTTTTTTTAATTTAAGAGATGGGGGTCTTGCTATGTTACCCAGGTTGGACTTTAACTCCTGGGCTCAAGCAATTCTCCCGCTTTAGCCTCCTGAGTAGCTGGGACTATAGGTATACACCACCATGCCTAGCTAGGATGGAAAGTTTTAAGAATGGATGCAGAGGAGCCAGAGCCTAGAGCTTCTGCAGAGAAGTACGGGCTGAATGAAGTCAGGATGAGGAGACAGAACAGGAAATGCCTCAAGGAGAGGCATCCTGGGGACCGGTGACAGATCAAGGAGCAAGGGTGAGTATGAGCTGAGAGGAAAAAAGAATTAGGGTTTGATATCTGACTGCTGGGAGTCTGAAGTGAAGGTAAAATAAAGTGAAGAGGGTACAGGAGGACTTTTGCTTTGGGAACAGGAGATGTAAGCTAGGCAGCTATATAGTGGAACATGTTGAGCCGGGGTGCAGGGAAGGTGCGGAACTCTGTTTCAAATAGAGCAGCGACAGACATAGATACTTACTATTCTAAGAATCTCACAAAGCAGTCAAAAAGGCACCTTTGTTTTTTAGGAGAGACTGTCCCAGCTCCCTTTTGGAGGCCCATTGTTGCTCCCTTCCTATCCCGAATCACCTGCTAGGCCATTACTAAAAGCAATACTTATTTCCCACTCTTTAAATCTAAATCTATTAATGATTCAGGAAAAACATTTTGTTAGCCCTTCACAGGTTTCTCTCTCTCTCTCTTTCATGATAACTGACAGTAGAGTTGTGAAGCATGCCTTTACAAAGAGGCCAGAACCAGTATTGGGGAAGGGAGAAAGAAAAAGGGAAGAACACATCAGGTATGTGATCATATAAGGAACGTGAAACACAACTGTTCAGTCCAATCACTTCTTGTTTTCTACTCTGTCTAGGAAAGGTGTGTATTGTCCAAATCCCTGATTGACCAGTGGGCCCAATGGACATCCAATCCCAGTCAATAGCCACCCAGTAACATTCTCAACAGGGAAAGTACAGATGAACTAGCCTGGAAGTCAAACAACCATGTGATCTCCCTTCCATTTCACCTCACCCTAGGTGAGTGTTCTTGGGCAACTCATTTAGGATGCCATGAGCTTTAGTTTCTTGAGATTATATGGAGTAAAACTAAATATAATCCCTCCTTCACCACAAGCCTTGCTGTGTGAGCAGAACTGTGTATCTGTTATAGTGCCTTATTGAGTCACTGGTCTCTATCATGCTTGTAAGGGATGGAGAAAATATTTTCATCTTGTAGAAAATAAACAGAAGCCAGGTGTGGTGGCTTGTACGTGTATTCCCAGCACTTTGGGAGGCTGAAGCATGAGGATTGCTTGAGCCTAGGTGTTTGAGACCAGCCTACACAACATAGCGAGACCTCATCTCTACAAAAAAATCAAAAAGTTAGCTGGGTGTGGTGGCATGTGTCTGTAGTCCCAGCTACTCGGGAGGCTGAGGCAGGAGGATTGCCTGTGCCCAGGAGGTCGAGGCTGCAGTGAGCTATGATCAAGCTGCCACTGTACTCCAGGTTGGGTGACAGAGTAAGACCCCAACTCAAAATAAAAAAGAAAAGAAACTAAAGCTCAGAAAAGTTAAAAGACTTCTTTATGGTAACAAAACTAGTGAAGAAAATCAGAAATCAGACCCAAGTCATCTAAAAAAAAAAAAAGTATCTTTATTTTTTTGTGTTGGGGTCTTTTTGACTCCTAGTGAGTGAGTTTCAGAGTGACTCTGAGGGACTCTGTCACCCAGACTGGACTGCAGTGGTATGACCATGGCTTACCGCAGCCTCAAACTCCTAGGTTCAAATGATCCTCCTACCTCAGCCTCCTGAGTAGCTTCTAACTCTAAACCCAATTATTTTTTTCCACTACACTACTTTGTGCTCAAATGAAACAATTCACATGATGTAATATAACATCTAGCATTTTAAAAAGTCAAAGGGGTATTTGTCTATCCCAGTTACCATGTTTTCGTTTTTCCTTTATTATAGTCGTGAGATTGTTCTGCTTCTTGCAACAACTAACTTAAATTTAACAAACACATATTTTAGCACCCTGGACTACACTAGATGGCAGCCCCCAAACATATATGTACACATCCTAATCACTGGAAACTATGAAAGTACCTGTATTTGGAAAAGGGGTTTTTGTAGATGCAATTAAGGATCTTGAGATGAGATCATCCTAGATTATCTGGGTGGGGCCTAAATTCAGTAACAAGTATCCTTATTAGAGATGCATGGAGAAGACATAGAGGAGAAGTGATATGAAGATGGGAGCAAAGGGAAGGCTGCATGCCAGGGGACAGGAACAGATCCTCTCCTAGAGCCCCTGGAAGGCGCATGATCTTGGTTGGGTATTGGACTTTTCTAGTTCTCAGACCATGAGAATAAGTTTTTATTGTTTTCAGTTACCAAGTTTGTGGTAATTTATTAACGCAGCTTTAGAAAACTATGTAGAAAACATCTATTATATCCTAGGCACCTTACTTGGGAGCAGGATATACCAAACAAAATAAAGGGTGTGTGTGTATATCTTTTACATTAAAATAAAAATTCAGGTATTTCCTTCCCCAGAAGAGAGGGCGAAAAGGAAGGTGAGAGAGAGAGAGATGTGGCTTCAAAACAGCAGCGTCAAAGTGTAGAATGGTGGGAGTTTGACCTACATACCAGCTTTTTTTTTTTTTTTTAAACAGCAGGCATCTGAAGCCTGAAAAATGAAAAGGCTTGCTAAAATTAGTTTTAACTAGTAGAAAAATCCCTCACTCTCTCAGGTTTATTAGATCTTTTACTGAAGTGTTACACCCATGACACCTAATAGAACATTAGTAAAGAATTTTATTTTTATTCTTTGGGATGCAAGAAGAAGGTGAGAAAAGAAAATCAATTTAGGAAAGGAAACCTGTGAATTTCCAGTCTTGAGCACAGTTCATCAATCCATTTTTAACTGTCCACAGCACATCCTCTGGCTGAGTCCCCAGGAGAATGAAAATAACATAATCAGGGCCAAGTGAGGGGAAGCCCAGGCTCCTCGGAGACTGCTCCTTCCCCCCAGCAGCTTCCTGGGGGTGCCCTGCGACAGACTCTCTTTGTGAAAGACTGGGCCCTCACTGTTCTCTTTGTGAGGGTAACCTGCTACTCCGGAAAGTGGCATGGCAGCCTTGTTATCACATGATGCAAGTAGGACCAAAGGCACCGCAGACAATAAACACTTGGCTGATTTGATGAGCCATTCCTCTTCCTTTTCAGTGTGGGGTTGAGTGCAGGGGCGGGTTAGGAAGTGACAACTGGTTGTATTCCTTTAAGTAGTATTTCCCACGGGGTAGGGTTGTAGAAATAAGTCTAACTGAGGGTCTTAAAAAAAACAAGTATAGCTGGCTGTGGTGGCACATGCTTCTAGTCCCAGCTACTTGGGAGGCTGAGGCAGGTGGATCGCTTGAGCCCTCGGGAGTTTGAGGCTATAGTGACCTATGATCACACCACTGAAAAGCCACTGCAGTCCAACCTGGGTAATGTAGCAAGACCCTGTCTCTATTTCTTTCTTTTTTTTGAGTTGGAGTCTCACTTTGTCACCCAGACTGGAGTGCAGTGGCACGCTTCCGGCCACCACAGCCTCAACCTGCTGGGCTCAGGCAATCCTTAAGCCTCAGCCTTACAAGTAGCTGGAAATACAGGCACACGCTACCACGCCCGGCTAGTTTTTGATTTATTGTAGAGATGAGGTCTCGCCAAGTCGCCCAGGCAGGTCACCAACCCGCGGGCTCAGGCAATCCACTCGTCTTGGCCTCCCAAAGTACTGGGATTACAGGCTGAGCCACCGAGCCCGGTCTCTTTTTTTTTTTTTTTTTTAAATAAAGCCAAATGCCTATGCCATGGGTGAAATGTCTTTATGTTTAGTGTTTTCATTAAAATATTTTCTTATCATGTCTGAGTTCTCATCGAATCAGACCAATTCCTATTCTAATTTCCTAGGCATCTCCAAAAATTCTTACACTTATTAATAATGAGAAAACCATGAGCATATTTAAGTCATATGTTCTTTCCCTCTACTTTTCACACACAGAGTACACACCAAGGTTTCCTCAATGCAGGCAGCTCACTTAAGAACCATGAGGCAATAAAACAAACAACAACAGATGCTGGCAAGGATGTGTAGAAAAGGGAATGCTTCTACACTGCTGGTGGGAATGCAAACTATTTCAGCCTCTATGGAACACAGTGTGGCGATTTCTAAAAGAACTAGAAATTGACCTTCCATATGACCCAGCAATCCTCCTACTGGGAATATACCTAGAGAAACTCAATATATTCTACAAAAAAGCTACCTGCACACACATGTTTACTGCAGCACTATTCACAGTAGCAGAAACATGGAACTAATTGTGCTGCCCACTGAAACTGAATAAAAACTGATAAAAAAACGTGGAACACTGGAACACTATACAGCCATAGAGAAGGACAAACATGGACTTTGCAGCAACTTGGATGGATTTGGAGTCAATAATGCTCAATGATCTATCACTAAAATAAAGAACAGAGTACCACATGTTATCACTCATAAGTGGACCCTGAACATTTACCATAATACTGTGGGAAGGGGATTGGCAGCAGTGGAATCCCACCTGGGTAGGGATGGGGAGGGGGAAACATAGCTTCAGTAAGGGTACCTGATCTCAAGGCAGGCACAGTGGGGACCAAAGGGAGGCCCAAACTTTGCCTGTACGATGTCCACTTGTATACCTGATCCTGAATTATATTGAGCATCTTTAAAATAAAATATACATATTAAAAAAAAATCCATGAGGCATGAATACTCAAATGACTCATTTACTATAAATGTCAAGGGAGGGCAGAGCTTACCACTGCCCTTATTTACTAGATTTTTGTCATTGCCTTCTGACTTATCAATAATAGGCAATCTTCCTTTAAACATGAGTCAAAGTCCCCAGAATCCTGACCATCTCACCTTAAAGGAGACCCCTAGCAGTCAGAGGTGCCCTTCCTACTCAAGTAAGCAGCACAATCAAGAATACCCCAGAAGGCAGCAGCCACTACCTAGGCCATTCTCCTTTGGGGTTCCCCACATGCTTTCATGGATACCATGGCCCAGATGTGGTCAAGGGATACCATACATGTGCTCAAGAATTGGTTGCTATCATGACTATTTGCCTTGTGCCATTTGGAATGGCAGTCTTACTGGAAGAACTTAGGAATTATTTGATATTTACTTTACAGTTTAAATGAAAAGGGATGAAATGCAGTGCTAAATATTTTATAAAGATCAGCAAAACCTAAAGGTGGCCTAAGAACAGATGTGGCCAACCTCCAGTTTCCGTTTGCCAACTGTATATCAGAAACATCCTACTAGAAACACTTCCCTTGTTTTTTTGTTTGGTAATAAGAAACCAACTTAGGATACTTCATCAGAGATAGGAACAAAATCTATAAAAAGGTGGAGTTCCCAGGTGAGTTAAGAGTAGGACCAAATAATAAGAGCCAAGGAAGAGAGACGGAGGCATGCAGACACTACTCCCTTAACAACAATTGTTAAAAAATGGAATATATATAGGTGCCAGCTTATACTAGCTACTGATACCTAGGGCCATACATGTTTGATAGCCTAGTAGATTCATAACACTGAGCTGCTATTTTAATGGGCTCTATCACTAATACACAGTTTTACAGATAAAAGTTACATGTAACTTATCTAATACTTATGTAAATGCTAGAGAAAAATTAACAATGTGGTAATAAATCTACCTAGACCCTCTTCCCACCACAATCTTGCTGGCATTTAGAAGCTGATTCTTCCCATGCCTTCACATATGATAAATTCTGGCTAAATACCAAAGTTAGACAACTAGCCCAGACAATTATCCTCAGTTCCTAATGTAAATGCTGTGACTTGTTAACTTTTCTAGAACTTAAGAATCAGTTGGAAGGACCTGCTCACAGTTCTTAATTTATACTTGTGGCAAATCAGAGCCACTCTGACCCCAAAACACTATAGACTACTTCTGCTTTTATTTGAAAGGCCCTTTTCACTGACCTTTAGAATATGGTATACCAGGATTTACCTGTTCAGACCATTTTTTTCTGAACTGTAACTTTAAAATAGCAAGTTCAATTTACTATTGTTCTTAATTTTACTCTCTAACATGATTTAATTTTACATTCAAACTCCAAAACAACCCAACGAAAGAGGCAATTTGAAAAATGATTATCTCGAGCTGCTGGAATTCTCACATATTTCTAGAGTATAAACAGTCACCACCACTTTGAAACATTTTGGCAGCATCTACTAATGTGAACATAAGTATATCCTATAACCCATTCTTAGGTACGTACATACTTAATTCTATACCTTAGGGATGCATACAACAGCACTGTATATATATGTCTACCAAAAGACTTGCTCATGCATGTTCACAGCAGCACAAATTATTTGTAACAATTAAAATCTAGAAACTAATCAAATGTCTATCAACAGGAGAATGGACTAATCGTAGTATAGTCACAGAGTAAAACACTGTTCAGCATAAACAGAAGGAACAAATATATAATCACTCACAACAATGTGAATGCATCTCACATACACAGTATTGAGTAAAAGAAGTCAGACATATAACATAAACATCACTGACTTCAACCAGATAACACTCAAAACTAGCCCGACAAAACTATGGTGTAGGAAGCCAGGACACATGTCATCCTTTGGAGGGGAAGAGATTGAGAATATGATGAGGGCCTCTGGGTGTTGGTTATACAGGTATATTCTCTTTGTTAAAGCTCAGCAATTCTGAAATCATAGAGGCAGTAAACAAACTATAATGTATATTTTCCCATATGTACGTTATATTTCAGTAAAAAATTATAAAAGGGCTGGGTACAGTGGCTCACGCCTGTAATCCCAGCACTCTGGGAGGCTAAGGCAAGAGAACTGCCTAAGCACAGATGTTTGAGATCAGCCTGAGAAACATGGCAAGACTTCGACTCTACAATAAAAAAATAGCTAGGTGTGGTGATGTGTGCCTATAGTTCCAGCTACTTGGAAGGCTGATGCTGAAGGGTCCCCTGAGCCCAGCAGGTCGAGGCTGCAGTAGCCATAACTGCACTCTAGCCTGGGCAACATAGTGACTCTGGCTCAAAAAAACCCAACCCCCCCCCCCCAAAAAAAAGGGAGAGGATATTTTGTCACAGACTAAAAATAGAAAAACTCATCATACACCCGACCCTTTCCCTTACAGATTCACTTTAGAAAAGCCTATTTCTGTGAGAAAGTAAAAAAGAGAAAAATGGCTTATTTCTCATCTAAAGACTATTTTTATGGTCTCTAGTTTGCTGGCACCACTCCACTAGGAGAATAGCAGCATCTGAATCTGCTGCGGTAAATCTCCTCTCAGCCCTCTGTCATGGGAGGCAGCATTGTGGCATTGGCTTCACTCTGGAATCAGATGGAGCTCAGTGTGAATCCTGGCTCCAACATGCAGCAAGGCTATGTGGTCCTACCATTCTTCAGCTGCACAGTGATAATAATGAGAAGTAAGCGAAACAATGTGGGTGAAGAGTACAGCACATAAACACCAATTATCACCAGAATGTAATTTAAGGAAGAAAGCAGACACATCTCTTGGCCCATCTTTTACTAACTAATGGCACATGCTGGAGCTCCTTAGGCTTTCTCTATGAACAGTGAGTGTGAATATGATGCTTTAGTTACATGAAGAACGAAACATCAAGTAGCTACTGTGAACTTACCCTCAGATATTTATCCTAATATTTCAGGAACTGAGTTTTTAAGTAACTACTGTTCTTGAAAAATTACTTTGTGATCTGTACTCTGCTAAGCATTTATATCTTTTGAAAGCTGAACTCTGGAGAAAATTAGATTTCATGCAGAGACTTTGAGATGCATTCATGTGGACAGAGAGGAGCATTGAGGAAGAAACTATCCTGTATCATGAGTATGGCAGACTTCTAATAGACTATATCTAGAAACATCATTTAGATGGAGTGGCAAATCTGATGATGGTATTAAATTCCACAATTGCAATTTAATAGTGGTGTGTGTATGTAAATGAATGTTTCATAACAAAAGTTAACAGAGCACCATTTTTGGGTAAAACCAATAAAAACTACTATCTAAAACATGTTTTGGGTTATGAATAAAAGATTGATATTGATAATACCATAACTTGGCCAGGGAATATGCATTATATCCCAAAAAGGACAAACTTAGCCTCTAGCTAAGATTTGATACATCACTGTGGAATAGCAAGTTATAGTTAGCACATATCTATACATACTACCCTCTAGGGAGGGAAGAAATGTGGGAGGGGAAAAGCTGGAATTAAAAGTACATTTTTGCAGGTTGATCACGGTGGCTCTCATCTGTAATCCCAGGACTCTGGGAAGTTGAAGCAGGAGGATAACTTGAAACCAAGAGTTAAAGACCAGCCTGGACAACGCAGTAATACATTGTCTCTATACAATTAAAAAACAAAACAAAACCAACCAAGTGTGGTGGCACGTGCCTGCAGTTCTAACTATTTGAGAAGCTGAGGTATGAGGAGCATTTAAGCCCAAGAGTTCAAGGATGCAAGCCAGACTTCATTGAATCACTGCACTTAAGCTTGCGTGACAAAGTGGTGAGACCTTGTCTTTTAAAACAAACAAACTAAAACAAAACAAAAACACTCCCCTTGGTTAGAGATATATGTTAAAGTCTATCTCACCCCCAAAGTGAGGAGGAACAGATAAAATTGTCAAAAATGTTGATAACTTTGAAGTTGTGCTATAGATACATGGGGGATTATTATACTTCTCTATTTTTGTCTGTAGTTGAAGATTTCTATAACAAAAAGTTAAAAATGGCAAAAAGATGATGGCTGTTGAAACTGGGTCACGAGAGTTCACCAGAGTAATCTTTGTGTGTTTATCTTTGAAAATGTTTAATTTTTTTTTTTTAAAGAAGCTCAGATGTTTATTGCTCATTCAGAGACTAACCTTTGCAAGGAAAAGTCATCATACTAAGAGTACTCTGTATAGAGAACATGACAGGCTTTATGTGGTGATAACACCAGATCTCACTTGTCACAATTTCCTAGATGACAATGGAAATTTTCAGTAGTCCTCATCAGAGAACACCACCTGTGTAGCTGGCTTCTTTGATGCTCGGTGCCACAAGGATGACCACAATTTCTTCCATGAGCAGGGCCTTCCTCTTACCTGGCTGCGGTGGATGAGGTGGTGGCATCTGGTGGTGCATCAGAGGGTAGGGGGGCGGCTGCTGATGAGGCATCATGCCAGGGTGTCCTGCTGCTCCAAGTGGGGCCAGGTTAGGTCCTCCTGAGTGCTGGTGTGCCTGTTGAGGGTTCTGGCCATGCTGCTGCTGTTCCATTTGCTGTCGGGCTCGTAATTCAGCATATTTTAATTGTTCCATGTGGAAGTTCTGGCGTTCAGTAAGCAACTGCTGCCGCTGCTGTTCTAGCTGTAAGAAAAGGAAGGGGAACAGAAATGACGCCAGGAGAAGCTCTCAGGATTGTATGACACAAAGGACATCCCGATATCTGCATTCCCTTTACCCCATTGCAGAGACACAGCCACTTCACCTACTGTAAGAATAAAGGCATTATTTTGGGGCTTCTTTTCTGTAACTTGAAATAAGGCGTTATTTCTTGAGTAGCATATGAGAGGGACCCCCAAACCCCCAGAGTTTATTTATAAAATACTGTGTATTCTCACATGTTTAAAATTAAGTCACCTTCAAAGTACTCTCTGTTTGATGTAATACAATCACAGAGATGCTTTTTCCACTACTCAAAACGGTTTTTGAACTCATCGATTTTGATGCCTTTTAATGCTTCCGCCATTTTTTGTTTTACTGCTTCCACATCGGCAAAACATTTCCCTTTGAGGACTTTTTTCATCCAGGGAAAAAAAAAAGTCATTCGGGGCTAGATTTGGTAAATAGGGAGGATGGGGCACAAAGGTCATGCTGTTTTTGGTCAAAACTGCTGAAAATTCAGTGCAGTGTGGGCAGGTGTACTGTCATGGTAGAAGAACCAGTCACTTCTTTGCCACAAGTTAGGACATTAATTCCACAAATTGTGACACAACCTTCTCAAAACTTCCAGATAAAAATTTTGGTTGACTATTTGATCAAATAGTCAAATTCTGAGTGTACACACACACACACACACACACACACAATACCAGTTTTTGGGGGTCCCTCCTTGTACTTCCACTTCAATACCTGCTACCATGGCCAAAGTCTTCACCATGTTGTGTTTAAGATCTGCTTTTCCTTGTAACCTTCCACCCAGTGGAACTACTGCTCTCTGGATCCACTAGAGTAAACCCCTCTCCATCTGGCAGGTCTTCAGATATTTAAAAATACTTTTCATGACTACCACGAGTCTTTTCCAGGTAAAACAAGTCTCATCTGTCCTTTTAATAGTTCCTCAGGTGTTAACATTTTAGTCAACTCAACTTTCCAGGTGCTCTCTTCCAGACACATCCTTTTGGTTACTATTTTAGAACATAACACCAGAGTTAAATACACTGGATGAGTCGATGCGGCCTTAGCTGCAAAGATACACTTTTCTGTATGTGGAACTTTGGCACTGCTATTGCAAATCTCAGTTTTCAAGTACCCAAAATTATACTGGGTGACATATTCACAGAATATCTTAGTTGCCTAAAAAAATTTTTGCATGAATCTTAGTTTGAAAAATATCAGCATTTCAATATTCAAGATAATCTTTTTGGGACTCAAATTAGAATAAAGAGAAATAAATTACTATAGGTGCAGAAAATTCAGAAACCATATATGCCTGATAATAGTTCAGAGAATGGAGCTCTCCCTAAATTAATTTAATTCAGCGCTGATAAAGAAAATCAACTTAAATATGAAGGAAAATGAAAAACCACATCTTTAAAAGTAGTATAAAGATCATAAGCATAAGGAGGGTTAACAGACTTGTTTCTTTTCAATAATGTCCCCATCCCACCATTTTCATAGCAAAATCTGAGTTACTGGGAGTTATTTTCTAGTGCTGTGCTGTCCAATACAGCAGTCATGAGCCACACACAGCTACTGAGCACTTGGAGTGTGGCTAATAGGAAATGAGATGTGCTATAGTGTAAAATACACACTAAATTTGGAAGACTTTGTATAAAAAAAAATTTTTTTCCCTATTGATTACATGTGGAAACAGTATTATATATACATGATTAAATAGTGACAATTTCACCTGTTTCTAAATTTTTTTAATGTGGCTACTAGAAAAAGTTTAGTTATATATATATATCTCACATACTTTTGCTGAGCACTATTCTGAGGCATTTAATGGGTTAGGGAAGTTTAACATTTTAGTCTTTGGGAATAGCTAGTTCTGTGGATAAATACTATATACTATCATTAGCAAAAAATAGATGGAATAAGCATCAGAATAAGCCTAAGCCTATAGCAGAGGGCTGCCTGGGAGAAGTCCCTGTGGAAATGAGTGAGAAGTATCTGGTTATCGGGATTAGCAACTATTGAATTTCCACGGAAGGATGGGATGTGGGAAGACAAGCCATGGACACACTATGAAAAGAAGAGGTATGAGTAGGTGAGGAGGAGAAGAAATAAGAGAATAAATATTTAAGTTTATGTTCTGGGTTTTGGTTAGCTGTCTTGTAGAGTCTCTTTAGGGAGAAGATCTGAAACAAACTATTTTGTGAAAGGTTGAGCGTTACCAGGAAGGAGTGAGATAGGGTTCTACCATGGTCCTAAAAGTCTGGTGTGGGCTCTTCATTTTCTAGGGAGGGTGATCTGAAGAGGGAAAGCCTGGCCCAGTTCAACTTCTTATTTATAAGATGAGGGGGAGTTGTAAGGTGTAAATAGCAAGAGAATCCTCTGGAAGTCCAGTTCTGCAGAAGACGAATCAGATGAATGTTTAAGTACGAGGTAAAATTATTTTTTAAAAAAGGGATGGGGGGACCTAAAGATACTGACTACAGATCCTTGGTTTAGCTTTCTTTTAACCATTCTTTCTAGGAAATTTAGAACTCTATAATAATTTACTGAGGTTAGACTTAAGAGGTAGCCAAAAAAAGACCTCTTACCTATGTTCTTGTTGAGTAACTACTGCTCTAAACAGTTTGGCTGAGGTCCTGAAGTTATGTAAGAACTATGGAATTTAGGTCAAGATCTGCTTTATAAAGAAGCTGAACGGTTACGGGAAGGAGATTTTTCTGTGTTGCTGCAGGGAAATTTTGGTCTCTGCATTACCCAGTTCAGTGGTTTGTTGTTTTTAAAAACAAACTAGCCTTTCTTTGGGGGCTAACCTTAAAAGAGGAATCTACTATCAAGAGGATGGAGGGCCAGCTGTGATCAGCCCAACTTTCCTTGTCAAGAAATGAGCTATGCTCCATTATCCTATTTATTTTCTGAGCTTCATCTATCATATTAAAACATAGATGGTAATTACAAGAACCAAAAAGGATAAGTGTTTAGACACACATATATACCCCTGAAAGAGAACCCAACTGAAGCCTCAAGCTCCAATGTGGACTAAACAGGTCTCCTAAGGTGAAAGTAATACCATTCTGGAAGGTCATCTCTGCTCTGGGGCAGATGCAACAGAGCTTATCACCATGTTCTGGCCTTATCATACAAAGGAAACACTTCTCTTGTTCTGGACAACTTATTTTTATTGAATGCAGTTGAAGACTGCATTCACTTTTGTGACAATCAGAAAGAATGTGAAATCTAGAAGTATTGGGCATATCTGAAATGTACTTTACCAATGACACAGTGATCAGACATATGGAAATCTGTCCTAGAATACTGTATGGATATGTGTATAAGGATGATCACTAAAGAATTATTCTTGGTGTTCAGTTATATCAGATATAGTGAGTGGGGGAAAAAAGCAAGTTGCAACGAAAATATTTATAACATAATCCCAAGTACATAAAATAACTTTGTGGTCTTGTATAAGTACATTTATTCACACACTGAAGTGCGTGAGTACCAAACTATTAACAGTATTTATCCCTAGGAATAAAACCAAGGGTAGGAAAACTTTCTTTCTTTATTTATTTTTAATTTTTTTGAGTTGGAGTCTCATTCTGTCGCCCAGGCTGGAGGGCAGTGGTACACTCCTGGCCACTGCAGCCTCGACTTGCTGAG
>CAUYQG010125145.1:0-16384 GCA_963574415.1 Tarsius wallacei | reverse complement strand
CCCAAATAAACACAATCAGAAATACAAAAGATCAAATGACAACTGACCCCGAAGAAAAACAGAAGATTATCAAAGATTACAATGCACACCTGTATAGAAACAAACTTGATAACTTAAATGAAATGGAGGATTTTCTGACATCACACAACATTCCCAGGTACAAACAAGAAGACATTGACACCAATAACAACTCAGGAAATTGACTCTTTAATAAGAAAACTACCTACAAAAAAAAAAAAAAAAAAAAAAAGCCCTGGATGGATGACTTTCCAGCAGAATTCTACAAAATTTACAAGGAGGAGCTGATATCAATCCTATTGAAAGTATTCCAGGCAATTGAGAAAGATGGAATTCTCCCCAAATCATTTTACAAAGCTAACATCACACTGATACCCAAACCAGGTAAAGATCCAACAAAAAAAGAGAACTACAGGCCAATATCCCTAACTAACAAAGATACAAAAATCCTTAACAAGATCATAGCAAATTGGATCCAACAACACATCTTAAAAATCATCCACCATGATCAAGTAAGTTTTATTCCCAGGATACAGGGCTGGTTCAATATTCGAAAGACCATAAATGCAATTAAATACATCAACAGATGTAAAAAAAAGAACCACATGATTATCTCATTAGATGCAGAAAAAGCTCTTGATAAAATCCAGCATCCCTTCTTGATAAAAACCCTCAAACACCAAAGTATAGAAGGTGCCATCTACGATAAACCCACAGCTAGCCTATTGCTAAATGGACAGAAACTGCAAACATTTCCCCTGAAAACTGGAATAAGACAAGGCTGCCCACACTCAACCCTCTTGTTCAACATCGTGTTGGAAGTCCTAGCTAGAGCAATTAGACAAGAGAAGGAAATCAGGGGTATCCAAATAGGAAAAGAGGAAGTTAAGTTATCCCTCTTTACTGACGATATGATCCCATATCTCGAAAATCCAAGAGAATCTGTCAAAAACCTGCTTGCACTAATAAAGGACTTTGGCAAAGTCTCAGGTATAAAATAAATGTGCAAAAGACAGTTGCATTCTTATACACCAACAACAAGCAGGCAGAGAACCAAATAAAAAGAACAATCACATCCACGATAGTCACAAAAAAAAGAAAGAAAAAGTAAAAGAAAAAGAAATACCTCGGCATCTTCCTAACCAGAGAAGTGAAAGACCTTTACAAGGAGAACTACAAAACACAGCTCAAAGAAGTCCAAGAAGATGCAAACAAATGGAAAACTATTCCATGCTAAGATGTCTATCCTACCAAAGACAATCTACAGATTCAATGCAATACCCATTCAATTAGCAGCATCATTTTTCTCAGACATGGAAATGACAATACAGAAATTTATATGGAAACATAAATGATCACGAATAGTCAAAACAATCCTTAGCAAAAGAAACCAAGCAGAAGGTATCCCACTTCCAGACTTCAAGCTTTACTACAAGGCTACAGTAATCAAAACAGCCTGGTATTGGTCCAAGAACACACATACGGACCAATGGAACAGTATAGAGATTCTGAAAGTAAAGCCTCAATTTCTCAACTAACTCATCTTTGACAAAGCCTCTAACAACAATCTCTGAGGAGAGGAGAATCTTCAGCAAATGGTGCTGGAAAACTGGCTGATCACATGCAGAAAATTGAAACAGGGCCCCTACCTATCACCACACACAAAAATGTACTCTAAATGGATCAAAGACCTGAAAGTAAAACCTCAAAGTCTAAGAACCTTAGGCAACGCCAGAGACACCCTCATGGAAATTGGAGCTCGCAACCAATTTCTAATCAAACTCCAAGTGTCCATGCCACAAGAGATAAGATAGAAAAGTGGGCCCTCGTCAAACTGACAAGCTTCTGCAAAGCAAAAGAAACCATCAAGAGAGTAGGGAGACAGCCCACAGAATGGGAAAAAAATATTCGCCTCTGTATATCTGACAAAGGCTTAACATCTAGGATCTATAAGGAACTCAAATGTTCCGAAAGGAAAAAAACAAACAGCCCCATTAAAAAGTTGGCAAAAGACATGAATAGACACTTCTCAAAAGAAGATATATGGGCAGCCAACAGACACATGAAAAAGTGCTCAGCCTCACTAATTACAGAGAAATGCAAATATGAACCACATTGAGATACCACTTAACCCCAGTAAGAATGGCCATCATTAATAAAACAACAACAGGTGTTGGCGAGGATGTGGAAAAAAAGGAACACTTCTACACTGCTGGTGGGAATGCAAACTAGTACAATCTCTTTGGAAGACAGTGTGGCGATTTCTGAAAGAACTAGGAATTGACCTTCCATATGACCCAGCAATTCCTCTATTGGGAATATACCCAGAGGAACTCAAATCATTCTACAAAAAAGATACTTGCACACGCCTGTTTGTTGCAGCTCTATTCAAAATAGCAAGAACATGGAACCAACCATGCTGCCCATTGAAGTTGGACTGGATAAAAAAAATGTGGTACATATACAAAATGGAATATTATGTAATCATAAAGAAGGACAAACATATGGACTTCGCAGCAACTTGGATGGATTTAGAGTCTGTCATACTTAGTGTTCTATCACAGAAACAAAAAAACAGAGTACTGTATGTTCTCACTCAAAAATGGACCTTGAACAATTATCATAATACTATAAGAAAGGTATTGGTAGTAGTTGAAACTGCAAGAGAGGGGGGCACACCTCATCAACTAGGGTACCTGCATAATGAACATTTGTATATCTAACCCTGAATTGTACACTACATCTTTAAAATTTAAAAGTTAAAAAAAAAGAAAAACAAACTAAATCTCAAAAAACAAAACAAAATAGAAACCAAAATAACCCAATTTAAAAAAAAAATGGGCAAAGTGTTGAAATAGATATTTCTCAAAGGACAATATACAAATGGCCAAAAGGTACATAAAAATGGCTCAATGTCATTTAATCTTCAGGAAAATGAGAATCAAAGCCACAATAAGGTATCATCTCACACCTGTTCACATGGCTGTTACCCCAAAACAAAAGAGGACTTTTGGTTCCTATAATATAGATAAATCGTGAGGGTATTATGCTAAGTGACATACACCAGACACAAATACTACATGATATCACTTACATGGATCTAAATAATCAAATTCATAGAAGCAGATAGTGAAATGGTGGTTGTCCAGGACTAAGGGAAGAGAGAAAGAGGGAGATATTACTTAAAGGGTACAAAGTTTCAGTTATTCAAGATACAAAAGCCCTATACAGGATAGTTTCGATAGTTGTCAATACTGTATTGTACACTTAAGAACTTGCTAACAGGACAGAGCTTATGTAAGTGTTCAAAGCACATGTAATCATGATAATAATAATAATAATGCTAGAAGAAACTTTTGGAAGGGATGGGCATGTTATGACATAGATTGTGGTTATGGTTTCATGAGTTTATCTCCAAACTCATCAAGTTGTATATATTAAATATGTATAGTTTTTGTATGTCAACCATACTTTAATAAAATATTTTGAAAAAAAATCCATAGCCAGAAGAAACTCATAAAAGTCTAGCACATTGGTGAAGGGTGTTTCCAATGGTTCTAGCCTAGGATCAAGTAGTTTAAGATGTATCTTTCAAGGTGGAAAGTCAATTAGGGTCAGCCAGATTTTGGCATATAACAGGATTAGTAGAGAGAGTCTTGAAAAGTAAACTCCTGTTTGCAAAGTATGAACAATGTATTGCCTGATAAGAGCTAATTGCTCAGATGAGTAAACTGCATGGATCAATCAGTTTGCACTACTGAAGCAAAGAGTGATATTTGTATTAGAGTACAGTCTTATCTTTTGGGACAAAAATGTCCTGTGTCATGTTGGTAACTCAGGCCTCCGATCTCAATTCTGATAATAGGCGATATGAACTTAATTCTCAAATCCTATGAAAGAAAGAAAATGTAGAACTTCAGGATAAGGAGTTTGAGAAGCCAGGGAGAGGGCAAGAATTATTAATAAAATGATTGGTCATCATCGGCCTCATAGTGAAGATGAGATTTATTAAAGACTTGTAAAATATGAGGACAACGTCCAGGCTGGATATCTGGCTTATTTGTCTACTTTATTATATTTCCCTAGATTTGGCCTGCATTCAAGTTTAATCTAAGCTAATTACTATTTAGAGTGGTCAAAAAAATTCTACTTTGTCCTTAAATTTTTTTGGAAATATTTCTAATAAAAAATATACTTCAGTTTGAATTTTCTGTTAATTGCCTTAGCATGAAGCTTTATCCAAATTGAAGAAACTTGGTTTAAACATAAGAAGAAACTCAAGGAAGTATAAAATATTACATTTAAAACATTGCTATGGGGTCACTTTTAAAATTCTTCTCTCTCTCTCTTGTTTTTAGTTTTAGATTCAGGGGATAGAAGTGCATGTTTTTTACATGGCTGATGGGAATAGGGATTAGGCTTCTGGTGTACCCATTACCCAAATAGTGAATATTTTACCTGATAGGTAATGTTTCGGCTCTCTCTCACCTCCTTTTTTTGGACTCACCAGTGTCTGTTATTTCCATCTTTATATCCATGGTACCCATTGTTTAGCTTTCACTTATAAGTGAGAACATGAGGTATTTTATTTTCTGTTTCTGAGTTAATTCACTTGGGATAATGGCTTTCTACTCCATCCATGTTGCTACAAAAGACACAAGGTCATTCTTTTTATGGCCATGTGGTATTTCATGATGTATATATACCACATTTTCTTTATCTAGTCAACTACTGGTGGGCACTTTGGTTGGTTCCATGACTTAGCTATTGTGAACAGTGCTGCAATGAACATATGAGTGCAGGTGTCTTAGTTACATAATGATTTCTTTTCCTTTGGGTAAATATCCAGTAGAGGGATTGCTGGGTTGAATGGTAGTTCTACTTTTAGTTCATTGAGAAATCTCCATACTGTTTCCCGTAGAGGTTGAACTAATTTATATTCCCAACAACAGTGTGTAAGTATTCTCTTTTCTCCACATCCATACCAACATCTGTTGTTCTTTGACCTTCTAATGATAGCCATTTTGATTGGTGTAAAATGACATCTCATTGTGGTGTTAATTTGCATTTCTTTGTAGATTAGCGATGTTGAATTTTTTCACATGTTTGTCAGCTGCTTGTATTTCTTCTTTTAAGAAATGTCTGGTCATGTCCTTTGCCCAGTTGTTAATGGGGTTGTTTTTTTCTTGTTGAATTGTTTGAGTTCCTTGTAGAGTCTAGATATTAGTCCTTTGTTAGAGGAATAATTTGCAAATATTTTCTCCCATTCTGCAGGTTTTCTGTTCACTCTGTTGATTATTTCTGTTACTATATAGAAGCTTTTAATTTAAGTCCTATCTGTCTATTTTTGTTTTTGTTGCAGTTGCTTTTAGGGCCTTCATCATAAATTCTTTGCCTAGCCCAATTTCCAGAAGAGATTTTTCCAGGTTTTCTTCTTGAATTTTTTACAGTTTCAGTTTAAGTTTTTTTCATCCATCTTGCATCAATTTTCATATACGGTGAGTGATAAGGGTTCAGTTTCATTCTTCTGCATATGACCAGCCAATTTTTCCAGCACCATTTATTGAATAGATTATCCTTTCCTCATTGTTTATTTTTGTCAACTTGTCAAAGATCATTGGTTGTAGGCGTGTGATTTTATTTCTGGGCTCTTTATTCTGTTCTGCTGATTTTCTATTTTTGTTCCTGTCTATTTTGCTGTTTCAGTTACTACAGCCTCTTCTCTTTTTCCATTTGTCTTTTAGTTAACTTGAGAATGCTCTAAATTCGTGAAAGAGATAATGCCTCTTCTTCTAACCTGTCTTCATTCCTCTTTATTAACAATGTCCCACTAGAAACATCTATTCAAATTATCAACCATTAATTTTTGCTTTTGTTTAACAAACACTGTGTTCTCCAATTTTGCTTTGTCTGTAGAACATTCTTAGAAGTTGGTTTCACCTTTTGGATTTTGGGAAACATTATGTCATGCTATACATGACTTTTCTTCTATCTTAAAATCTTGGTTACCACTCAGCTGAAATAATTGCATTATCTCTAACTAATATTATAGAAAAATCTGACCAGAAATGGATCTATTTAATTAATCAATAGCTAAAGTAAGCCAAGTGAACACCTCTAGTTTTTTCTATAAACCATGCTACTAAAAAAAAACGAAATAGGCTGGGCATGGTGGTTCAGGCCTATAATCCCAGCACTTTGAGAGGCTGAGGTGAGAGGATTGCCTGTGCCCATGGGTTCAAGACCAGCCTGGGCCACTTGGTGAGGCCTCATCTCTACAATAAATAAAAAAAAATTAGCTGGGCATGGTGGCACGTACCTGTAGTTCCAGTTACTTGGAAGGCTGAGGCAGAAGGATTGCCTGAGCCCAGCATATTGAGGCTGCAGTGGTCGTGAGCATGCCACTGCATTCCAACCTGGGCAACAGAGTGAGACTCCAACTCAAAAACAAAACAAAAAACTAAATAATTGGAAATGAGTTAATCTCCTTTATAATTAAGTAAGATACATTTTAAGGTTTTCTTTTTTTTCCAGATGAAGAGCAGTTGTCATAGCAAAGCTAAAAACCAACACATTGCAGTTTAATATTAGACCTACCTTTGAGCCATAGGTAGACTTTTCTATATTGAATAGAATAATGCACCATGGATGCACTCTTTCCATCAACCATATGTATTATTATTAGTTTTTAGTTGGAGTCTCACTCTGTTACCCAAGCTGGAGTGCAGTGGCACACTCACAGCCACCCCAACGTTGACTTTTGGACTCTGGTGATTCTTCCACCTCAGTCTTCCAAGTAGCTGGAACTACAGGTGCATGCTACCACGTGGTTATTAAGGCACACTGTGTAACATAAAATTTTGAGGCAAAGATACAACACATATGCCAAATCACATCAGATGTGGGTTGAAGTAAAAATTCAACATCTGATTTCATTCTTCTTGCGGGTATATGAGGTTAGACAATTAAGTTTGTGAACTCATCCTAGAAAAAATGCTATATACTTCATTGCTGAAAATCAATGGCCATCAGAGCTGTCGTTGTATTATCCTTGATGTCCTGAACGTCAACAAAATGTCTTCCTTTCAATATTTCCTTTATCTTTGGTAAAGGAAAAAGTCATTGGAGGCAAGATCAAGTAAGTAGGAAGGGTGTTCCAATACGGTTATTTGTTTACTGGCTAAAAACTCCCTAGCAGACAGTACTGTGTGAGCTAGTACATTTTCCTGATGAAAGAGCTCCTTCAGGATCATTTTTGCCCATACCTTTCTCTTACCAAGATTTTCAGTTAAGAGTTTCCTGTTTTTCTATTGAGGTTGATTTGGTCTGCTATGTTTCTAGCCGAAAATTTTGGTGCACAATTCGGCAACTCTTCGAAATGTTTTTATCAGTTCTGCTCGTTACTGGCCATCCTTACCTGTCTTCATTAGTGACACTTTCTCTGCCCTCAGAAAAAAAAATTAATTCATTTTTACACTGCCGTTTTCTTCATGGCATTATCTCCATAAACTTGAGCTGAAATGTCTCTGATTTCCCGCTTCCACTCTTGCTAGGTTAAAAAAAAAATTTGTTTGTTGGTTGCTCTAATTCAAGCTCCAACATTCTCATGATGGCACACAAAAACATGCAACAACAATAATGAACACCACTCAGCAAGACACTGCCACATGTTGACACAAACACTGCCATGAGACACTGATATACCAAGGTTATGAAACCTTATCGAGCTGTTTGTACAGTGCTGCCAGCATAAGCGCACGGTGGCAAGTTCGTGAACTTAATTGTCAGACCTAACTCTATAAATCCTTTCAAAGCCAACAAGAAAAGCATTTTATTTGCTGCTCACTGGAGTATGAGTTAAAATTAAAGCAGGTACTGATCTGCTAATTTACACTGCTGAATGCACATTGGGTACCTATTAAATATTTGTCGAGTGATTAATTAACCTCTGTTCTTGCAGTTAGGGAAACAGACAAATAATACATCATCCTGAGTTTTGTCCTTGGCTATGCCACATAAGTTTATGCCACTTAGTTTTCCACCACCATGTAACTTACAACCTAATATAGCCTTGTGAATCTGGGTTTGAGAACAGAAATGAAAATTGAATTCTAACATTGAAGATTGAATTTTTGGACATTTTCTTTTCTTTTTAAAATTTTTTATTTTAAAGACGTGGAGTACAATTCGGACATTTTCAATGATTCTTAGTCACTAGTTCTATATTTTACTGATTTATAGTTTTTAAATTCATAGCAAGTTTTGCCTTACTTTTTCCTTTATACCATCTGTGTTGTATCTCTGTAGGTTCTCATGTGTCTAAGTACCATTGATAAGAATTTTTCTAAGCCTCCTAATAACTCTATCGTTCTCATTTTCCAGATAAGAAAGGATTAATGATATTTGGCAAGTTTTCCAGTTTCATAAATAAAGCTATTATTTTTTCAAATACTCTTTGTGTCAGGAGACTTGAGTTGACACTGCCAATAGGACTGTCTGTTGTCCATCCGTTGACCAGTCATACTGCCTCCCAGCTCCTCAGGGAGAGCAGAGTATTTCATCTGAGTGGTGATTTAGATCAACAGAGGACTACTCTTAGTTTTCTTTTTCTTTGGTAGCCAAACATAATGTTTCCTTTCCAGCTAAATTGGAAAAATACAACTAATGAACTTGGGTTACAGAGTCTCCTAATGTCCTCAGAATATATAGAACCCACACCTAACAGACAGCTAAGTATCCTTTGGAATCGAGTCTGTACACCGAGGCCAGATTCACTGTGCTTGTAGCCAGAAATCAAAATAACTTTCTGAATCTCACACATACTTGTTGTGGTGTAACTTCTTAGATTAACCTAATCATCATCCCAGTCAACACTGATTGGTAAAATGAGTGAGAAGAATTTGTTACCTGTTGGTAGCTAATTCCATGCAAACATTCTGCATTAAGGAGGTTCAAATGAAATAATCCCTCAGGGTAATCTAAAGAAATGAAGACCTATATTGATTTTGTTGCTTGTGTATGCCAACAAAAGGGAATTATAACATTTCATGTAATTATAACCACTTGTTAGTTAAAAAAAATCTATCAGCTGACAAATTCCTTGATCAATTATTCCAATAAGTAAAACAGTTGTCATGCGCCCTGGAAAATAAGATTAAGACTTTTATAAGCCATATTTTCTATATTTACTTCTTATTTTTCCACTAATTACCTCATTCAACCTAATATACCTTTATGCCCATGGGGCAATTCTAACATACATTTCTTTGAGAAACCATTAAACATTTCTCTTAGTGTTAAAATCACTTATACAAACATAATTCCTGCATATTCAAGTTCTGTATTGCTACAAGTTTTAACAAAATAATTACTCAAGCTAGAATTTCTACTAGGAACTTTACAGAGAGGCACTGACTAAAAAGTAAACAAATATATTTTCATGTCAGAAATGGACTTTACACTTGTTTATGGTTAAGTGACAATGAATACTAAATACATTAACGTAAATAGCATTACTAATTTGAATTTAAGAAATCCAATTATTTCAATGTGTCCACTCTTACTGCAATATGTTTCTCAAGGTCTCTGAGCACCAGGTCATTTAGTTCAACCAAAGGTATGGTTATAAGGTGGGTGAAATTTGCCTTCATAAACAATTCTCTTTTCTAAGTAGGGCTTGTCCCCTAATTATTCCTTTAATCTCTGCTTATTTGTTCATTGTCCTTACATTTTAGTGCGAATTAAATTCTTGTACATTTTTCTAGTTTATTTTCATTTTGATCCTTCTCTTTAAAGATGTTACTGAAGATTTTGCTGCCAATTCCAGGAAATTTAGAGGTTCTGATATAGTATCTAGCGTGTAATTCTATTGATTATATTTTGGTATTTATTTTTACAAATTTTCTGGTTTCTTTAAAAGAAATCTATAGTATTGGCTTATTTCCTAATATTCTCTTCTCATTCTAGATAGCACTCAGTAAATGCATATTTATGTACTTTAAATTAAGAGAATAGAACCCTTTTGCATATGATCTCCTCCATCAGTAATTTTCTCATCTCCCTTCACATTTTATCTTAAAATAAATAGGCTCTTCTTTTTCTAAACTTTACTTGGTCCTTTACATTTGCACAAATCTGTTATCTTAAAACGCTTTTTGGTACACACTGTATATTTTAAAGAAAGAATGGCTTCTATAAGCAGATGAACTTGAAGTAATCTCTTGATACACACATTAATTGATTACACATTACAAATAATGATAAAATGTAATACCTAAATTTTAAAAGAAGGACATAAGATATCAAAAATAAATTAAAAAGTCAATGGAAAAAAGTGGTATATTTAAGTTAGAAAAAAGCATTGAATTCTGAATGCTCTTCCATCTTATAAAATAATAATTAATATGGCATTATTGTTTATGATGATTCAGCAATTTGGAAAAAAAAACCTTTTTTCTCATTGCTTTAAATAGAAGTGGCAAATAAGATAAGCACTCCAGTGAAATGCAGTAGTGCTCTCTTCTTTCTGAAATATTTCCATGGTCCCACTTTGATTTCATCCCAGTCTCTTGGTCTCCACCCACAGGTTTGGTTTTGCTGCTTGGATCATTAATATTGACATACAATCATTAATATACAAGCTTGCTTCTATAAATAGGATGAATGTATTGTCAAAAATTATGAAAAATAAATTGCTATATATAAAATGGCAATGTTTGATTCACCCAGACTTTCTTTGCTTCTCTCTCCAGCTTTACACACACACACACACACACACACACACACACACACACACACACACACACTGTCATATCAAAGAGACCCTGACAATGTGGTAAAGCTCCAAGTTCACTGTAGGATGAAGAGGTGATAGCCCTAATGTACCCAGACAGAAGCAGCTTTGACGCGTTAGTAAAGATGCTCATGTAAGGGAAGGGACAATAATATTGCAATGTCACAGCTCTTGGACAAAGTTCTGAGCATGTTTTCATGCACATGTCACATCCACATACTCATTTTAGAGATCTGAGGGTCTATTTCTCCTTCAGAGACTCAGCTTCCTTTGAACTTTCTCTTCCAAACTTATACTAAGATACTGTCCTGGTATAGTGAATATAGCATACTCCCCACTAAACCTGCATACAATGCCTCTAAATAATTGAGCTAGTTCAATCACACCATCTACATTGATTCGCATCTCAACCCCACTGCCTCTGTCTGCCCCAGCTTCTCCATAGATGAACTCATGGATCTTGCCACTTACAAGATCTTAGCATTTCAGCTCTATTAGCCAGTTGTGCCTGATGGCTCAATTCCTTGATATCATGCCTCCCTTCCCAGATAAACCATATCCTGTATGTATGTATGTATGTGTATATTTTTATGTAAACACATTTCAATAAGAAATTTAATTTAGTAGAAAATTTAAAGTGCTCCAATCTATGTATTTTTGTTCAGCTAAGTCTCTGCAAAGGGCACTTTCCTTGCTATTCTGACTGAAGATATAGTCACTGAGCCACTCTTACTGAAAATCTGTGTGGAATATACTGTCCTTTCTCTGATCACTGGGCTCTCACACTGCTCTTATATCACAGTTCTCTCTAACAGAGAATAGATTTATTGCATCTGACTTCCTGAGTTCACCATCACCCTCTGTGTCTCAACTCATAATATGAGGCTTTTGCACTGATCACCATTTCATGTTTTATACTAAAAATCCTGCACCTTCCCCAGAGAATATAAGTTCTGGGAGCTTCCTTATAGGGATGGAGGCCAATTCCTAACACCCAGCAGTCATCTCAGATGCTTATTGCCAATCTGGATTTTAGAATACCCTACCCTATGGATTCCCTCATCGCTGCTTTTCACTCACCTGATTATTAATTATTCTAATCACTCCTGAGATTTTACACTCTCTTGTTCACCATGCCTCGCTCTCTCAGACTTGGTTGCCCCATAAAGTTTCTTCCTATGTCTGCCCAGCTCCGTGAGTTTTGTGTCAGGTCTCATCACTGCCATGTTTCACTCGACTGTCTTACTGAAAGTAAGTGATTATAACATGCCAATTAGGCCCTAGACATGAGAACACACACCTTAGCTTATATGCCAGATGAATGATCATATTTCATAGCAATTCAAATGTATTATGAGGCAGAGACAAACATTTTATGACACTCATCAAAGAATAGAATCATTAGGAAAGGTCACTTTGCTCCTCCTGTCACTATTGTGTTACCTTTCTTTTTTTAATCCACGCAACTGTACTTTCCCAGAGTCCCTGCCTCTGAAATTGTCCAGTGTCTCAGTATCAGCGGCTACTGTTTTTCACCAAGGTCAAATTTGCTTGGTTGCTGGGTGGACAAGGCCTTGCACTCTTTCTGGAGTGACATTTAATTCAGTAGGATAAAGTCTTTTGAAACAGAATTGTCTGTCTTCCTGGGCATCATCTCAGGCTGTCTTGTTACCAAGCTGTCATTTTTCAATTTCAAGCCTGCAGTCCTATCATTCTTAGTTGCTGCCTAAGTTGGAAGAAAGCTATCCCCCTTTACAGAAGGATACAACAATCTGTTGTTCAGGAAGTCCCAAGAATATGCAATAGAGGGAATTGGAATATTGATCTACTGAGTGCTTCATTTTTCTTATACAAGGAATATTATTTGTCATAATTCTGAAAAACAAATTTATGAAAATTAACTAGGATTCATTTATTAGCTTGAAAAAGTCTGGAATATGTTTTGAGCAGCCCAAATTGTTATTATAATCATACTATCATTACTTTAATTATAATTATACTGTATTGTTACATTAATTATAATATTATAATCATATCATATATACTTACATAATAATTAGACATTTAAATAACTTACTATATCTATACTATATTACTATATTAATATTTATAATTTATATATGTCTCAACGTTAGAGAGACTAAAATTTAGAAAAAAACCTGTAAAACCTAATTAAAATATGTTATTAGAAAATATAATAGTATTTTTTAAAAGATGACACACAAATGAAATCTGATACCTAAAAACACAATAGTATTTCTTAAGGTGATACAGAAGTAAACTCATATTCTGAAATTAGAAGCTCAATTTCCTCTTTATGATGGCTGTGTGTTTATTGCCACCATCATATAAGTGATGGTTGGTTTTTTATAAAACTAGGCATTTGTGGGATTAATGGATTGATAACACCTAGATCTGTCTGTGACTTACTTCTATTCTGAGTCATATCTATTCTCTGCTATATTATACCTATTAACGGCAATCTACTAAAAGCACATCAAAAGATACAGACTTATTTGTACCTCACGGAGTTAGGAGACTGCTTAGAAACTGTATAATGAATTCATATATCATATGTACATTCTACTATAATGCATTAAAGTTGCAAAGTTTACTAATAAATCAATATGTCAGTAATTGTAAAATCAGTTGCTGTATAGAATATGGCAATTTATTGATATAACATCAATTATAGAATTAAAAATATTTAATAGAGGCTAGCATTTGTAAGGTGTTTGCCAGGAGGTAGGTGTTTTAACTCTATAAACTTGTTTCATTCTTATAACCACATTATGAGGCAAGTATTTTATATGACTGCTATCAAAAAGACAAAATAACAGTTGCTGGCAAGAATGCAGAGAAAGGGGAATGCTCCTATACTGTTGGTGGAAAAGCAAAGTAGTACAGCCATTACAGAGAACAGTATGGAAGTTCCTCAAAAACCGAAAAATGGAACTACGATACGCTCCATCCAGCAAGTGCACTGCTTGGTATATATACAAAACAAAGACATTCGGTATATCAAAGAGGCATCTGAACTCCCATATTTATTACAGCACAATTCACAATAGCCAAGATATGGAAACAACTTAAGTGTTTACCTATGGATGAATGAATAAAGAAACGTTGTATATGTACAATGAACTAGTATTCAGCCACACACACACACAAAAGAAATGTGACATTTGCAGTAATATGGGTGAAACTGAAGGTCATTACATTAAGTGAAATAACGCAGGCACAGAAAGACAAATATCACATGTTCTCACTCATATGTGGGAGCTAAAAAAGTAGATCTAATGGAGGTAGAGAGTGGAATGGTAGTTACTAGTGACCAGGAAGGGAAGGTTTGAGGGGAGTACGAAGAGAATTTGGTTAATAGCACAAAAATACAGTTAGATGGAAGGAATAAGTTCTAGTATTTGACAGAACAAGAAGGAAATTATAGTTAACAATATATTATATATTATTGTATATTTAAAAATAGCTAGAAGACAAAAATTGCAATGTCCTCAACAAAAAGATAAATGTTTGAGGTCATGGATATGTTATTTAATTACCCTGATTTGATCATTGCACATTGTAACAGGTATCAAAATATTACATATACCCCCCAAACATGTACACAAACTATATGTCAGTAACGAACAGGCCATTCTTAAAAGTATTTTACAGATGAAGAAATCTGGTTTTAGAGAGATAACAGATCTCTACGGGATGACTCAGATCTTTTGGAAGAGTCCTGGGGCTTTGACTGACTCCCACGGTTTTTACATCCTCTGAGCCTCAAATATTCCAAACATAGAGCCAAGAAGTAAGGCTCACTGACAGCTCATTAACATTTAGGACACCTACACAGCACCGGTTCAAGTTGGAAATATGCAAACAAGATCCAATCCTCGTTAAGTATTCAACAGAAGTGATTGATGAATCAATACCAATATCAGGTAGGTGAAATGACAGCATATGAAGCTACATAAAGGTATGAGGTGGAATAGCCAATGAGATTGCACTAAATCTCATATAAAACTTTCACCCCAGATCACAGCTTCAGCCCAGGAACATCACAGTTCACATGGGGCTGCCGTGTTAAATGCAGTAGCAATTACTCATAGGTATTGGAAGAAAACAGAAGGGGGAGCACAAAGAATGGGTCTCTTTGTTAGATCACAACCGCCCCACCCCAGGGGAGTCTAACATAAAGCCCACTAAATGGAGAAAGCACAATAACATCCAATGTCTTTACCATTATCAAGGCCATTAAAGAGATGTAGAAAGCACAAGAGCTAACCACATTCATAAATAGGAAACTAGCCATCGAGAAGGCTGTAAGAACTCAGTCTCATAAGTAACTAGATGTACGTTAATTTTGTTGGAAGGAGAAGTAGAAAAATATGAAACATTAATCATCATCTCAAGAATGATTTATTTTGCACATATGCCTGGAGGGACAAAAAAGCTGTCTACTTTTGGTAGTCTTCCAACGCCTGCTTCCTTCTCGATCATCAGGGGGCTAAATTCATACATCTTCCATATGTCAATAGTAGATTGGTCCGGATGTGCCACTCTCTGCTTTTGTTTGCACAGCCGGAATTCATGGACATTCATGGGCAAATGGTGGTGAGTCTGAGATTTGTGATAAAGCTATTATGCATCAGACCTCTGGGTCAAACAGACGGATCTGAGGACTGTGCCAGATACCTAAGTTATTATTCTCTCTACCACATTGCATATAAATGGGGCCCTTTCTAAGAAAACATATGTTTCATTGGAAATCTGGCATTCTGAATTTTCTGATTGGCACAGGCCAATGCATACATTGTGTTCCAGCTGAGGGAATCACTGTACAATTTAGACTGATTGAGTTGTTGATCTAATATTTTGAGAAAGTATAACTTCCATAGTAGTTTGATTTTTAGCTTACTTAGTCAATTTGTGTAAGGATTTTTGAAGGTATTTGAAAACTTTCAAACCTAAAACTAACTCAAGCTACCAAGGAAATAACAATTCTATCCATACACAGATCACCATGTATAGATAATCCACTAGCAAAATCTACTGTAACAAATCTGAAGTCAAGGAAGGTTGTGGAGAGGAGGGCAGAGGTTATGGAATGTCACTGGTTTGACTCTTTAAAAAACGAAAAAAACAGAAAATTCCTAACTACAAAACTTAATCATACAGAACAATTTACAAAGGACTAGTATCAGGTAATTGCCTGATAACTTCTATTTTTAAGAATAGTTTAGTCTTAATCTTCAAAATGATCCACTTCAAAATAGAATGTCTTGTTTCAACCTTGCTGAAACTGTTTCTGGTGGAAATATGCAAATTATACGCATTCTATTATACACATTTTAAAGTTATACAAAGGAGAATCTTGCCTCTTAAAATGTATCAGGAGATTATAAACATATTGCAACTACTCCATTATTGCTCAAGATATTGTTGCAACTCTCATGTGGCATATACTATAGCCCAGCAGTCCCCATCATGGAGGATAATTTTTCCATGATGGGATGGTGGGGGGAATGTACAGTAAAACCTCACTGCTAATGTATTTGCAGCCCCTCC
>CAUYQG010125137.1:0-57803 GCA_963574415.1 Tarsius wallacei | reverse complement strand
TTTTTTGATTTATTGTAGAGATGAGGTCTCGCTTGCCCAGGCGGGTCTCAAACCCACAGGCTCAGGCAATCCACTCACCTCAGCCTCCCAAATGCGCGGGATTACAGGCTGAGCCACCGAGCCCGGCTGCAACCTGGTTCTTAACTGACCATGGACCAGTAGTGGTCGGCAGCCTGGGAGTTGGGGATCCCTGTTCTAGGGAACAAAGTCCTTGGCCTTCATCGCTATCCCGTCCCAGCACCCCTTGAACATCTCCAGCCACCTGTTCTCTAGCTTTGCAGGATTGTGCAGAGCCATGGTGCTAAGGCACAGGTCTCAGAGACTGTCACATTCCTTGGTTTTTTGCAGGTGCCCACAACTCCATGCTGTGTGCTGCTGGTCGGTCGTGAACCCAGAGCTCTGGCTGAGAGGATGGGGGCAGATGGGGAAACAGTGGTTCTGAAGAACGTGCTCATTGGCGTCAACCTGATCCTGCTGGGCTCCATGCTCAAGCCCTCAGAGTGTCAACTGGAAGTCACCACGGAGCGGGTGCAGAGACAGGCCGTGGAGGAGGAGGGAAGTGTTGCTAGCTACAACACATCTGGCAAAGAGAAACCTGTGGTCTTCAACCACGTGTACAACATTAACGTGCCCCTGGACAGCCTCTGCTCCTCCGGGCTGGAGGCCTCTGCCGAGCAGGAGGTGGGAGCTGAAGACGAGACTCTGGCAGAGTACACAGGCCAGACCTCAGATCACGAGAGCCAAGTCACCTTCACCCACAGGATTAACCTCCCCAAAAAGGCCTGCTCGGCATGCACTGGCTCGGCCCAGGTGCTGCAGGAGCTGCTGAGCCGGATTGAGATGCTGGAGAGGGAGGTGTCAGTGCTGCGGGACCAGTGCACCTCTAACTGCTGCCAAGAAAGTGCAGCCACAGGTAGTGTTGGGAGGGAGCGGGCAGCAAGGGCTCAGAAGGCGAGGAGAGGGCTGGGCAGAGAGGGAGCATGAAGGGGAGGGAGCCACGCACTCCAAGCACAGTCCAGCATCTCTCCACATGGCCGGAAGAAAAAGTGCCCTAGTCTGTAGCTGCCGGTGAATGTCTCTAAGATCTAAATGCAGCCCTTCCCTGGGGATTCGGTTCAGGGATTCTCTACACTGCTTAGCTGGTTTGAAATACATTAACCTGATTTTGGGGGGATGAGTCAGGTAACGGTACATCGGTTCAGCACAGCAACTTCTATGGCAAGCGGGGAATTTGATGTCTGTCTTCATTCATCTTTGGTTTTCACAAGCTGTTGCATTGATATCTATCCATGTTGACCTGAGGGACTAGAGAACGCAGGCACTCTGTTCACTCAGACGCAGCCTTTCTCCCATCTGAGTAAATGACAGTCATTAAGGTCTCAGAGGACCTGTCCCCAGCTTCTCCGGTGAGATGGAAGTTTTATCCCAAGCACACAGGAGCACACATGCATGCACACAGTCTCTCACACACATGCAAACACACACACTCATACACACAGGCACACACATGCACACACTCATACACACATGCACACATGCACACACACTCATATACACATGCCACACACATGCAGACACTTATACATACATGCACTCACACTAATACACATATGCACACATATATACATGCACACACTCTCTCACACATGCATACACACATTCATACACACATGCACATACTGTCTCACACACGTATACACATGCATGCACACATGCATAACACTCTCATACAAATATGCACACCTCACACACATGCATGAACACATGTACACACTCACATACATACATGCATACGTGAATACACTCATACACACACATGCACACACACTCACACACACGTGCGCACACACATGCTTTCACACACAATACACTCATAGAAATAATTCCACCCTCTGAAGGGCAGAATGTTCAATTGATTTACTGCCAGCCTTGCCCATCCTGATAACCCTATGAGTAACCCTTATGAGTTTATCATCTTTACCTCTCTGCAAGATGTATTAAGTTTTCCAAGCTGGACCTCCCAAGTCCAGATTCTGGCTCTACCACTTCCTAGTTGATGACCTCAGCAGGTTACAGAACCTGTGCCTTCCTCTCCTCATCTACAAATGGTGCTAGACTAGAGCAACAAGAAGTGACTCAATATAAGGCACCTGTTCAGATGAAAGCCTGGCTTCTATAAGCACCTATAAGCAATAGCTATGATCAGCTGACGCCCAGTGAGGAGGAATTGGGTCTGTCCCCTTTTGTGCCAGCTTTTCTCTCCCAAAAGTTACCTTAGACCCATGCAAGCCTACTATTTAATGAGAAGAGGCATTGTCTTACCATTTGGGATTCAAGTACTTGCCTCCATGGGGTCCACGATCTCAAGGCTTGCACAGGGATGACAGCAGGAGGCGGCAGGGGTGAAATTGCAACAGAGACCGAAGGGTCCACAGCTCCAGAGGAGTATCAGACACAGCAAGATCCGGGGAAGTCATTGAAAGGTGAAATATTTTGGGGTTTCGTCTCACCTCCATCTCTTCCCCCTAACCAACACTGCAAGCATACAATCCAGAGGGCAGGAAAGCAAGGCCAGTTGCTCAGCCTCCTGTTCCTCAGAGAGAGCTGTCAGGTGAGCTTGTCTGTTCAATGGTGCTGGGGAACATGGGGGAATTCCCAGGTTTTCATGGGCATGGACCCTGCAGCCCAGGCAACCAAGGGGCTTCTACAAGCAGGTTTTTTACTAGACTTCCAGCTGGATCTCTGGCAGGTATGGAAAATCTACAAGTAAGAGCTGTGTTAAGCAATGTCAGTGTAGTAAATTTCAGACCATGGGGGGCTGTGTGAGGTGGCCGAACTACGCAAGGACATAACCAACTGGCCTTCATATCCTGGGGGCCAAGTGCAGAGAAGGCCATGCAGGTACTCATCTCTGTTTAATACATTTACTTGAGTCATGCTAGATGGAAACATTCGCCACTGTAGTTATCCCACAGTAAGGGCTATGGTGGAGAGATGCAGAAAATCCTAAAGGAAACATACCACACAGTAACTAAAGAGACCAAGGTTCTGGGAGGCCTTGGTGAATGAGCCGCCAGTCAGATGGTAGGCAGGGAGGGACAGGACAGGTCTATAACACATATGACCTTTCTCTACAGGAGGACTCCGAGCTCAGTCCACATGCCCTTGGGTCCCTCTCAGTCCCCAGAGCCAGCACCTGGGCATCTTTGGCAGAGGGCTGCCCTCAGTTTGTTGGAAACTGATTGGCCTGTCCAGAGACAGCATGACAGCCCTGGTCATGTTCATGCCCCCAGGGATGGCCCTTAGCACATGATGAGCTGTGACTTGCATTGTTTCCAGAACACCCTGCAAGGCTTAATCTAGTTGACTCTCGCTGGGACTTGGCTTGACAATGCAACCTGGTTTGGGTACTCTCCCTTGCCAATCTGCCACATCTCCCCACCAGTTTTTTCTGGGAACGCCTTCCAATAAGTTACTTTTACACACATCTCCCTCACAGATCTCTCTCTAGAGAACCCAACCTGAGACACCCTGAAGGTGAGTTCCGGATGGACAAGGGACTAGATCTCAGTCATCTTGGCCCCTGACACTGTGCTAGGCACAGACAGCCCACCTCAGGTGAAACCTTTATTAAATTGAATCAGTACCAAGCTATGTTGAGCTTAACTCTCAGCAGCAGAAATCTGATCAGAGCATGAGTTGAGGTCTCTGCCCACCCCTCCCCAGTACCATTGACAGGAGAGGCCACTGCTGCCCTTTGACCTTCTCCTTGACCATTCCAGGACAATTGGACTATATCCCTCACTGCAGTGGCCATGGTAACTTTAGCCTGGAGTCCTGTGGCTGTATCTGCAACGAAGGCTGGTTTGGCAAGAACTGCTCAGAGCCCTATTGTCCGCTGGGCTGCTCCAGCCGGGGCGTGTGTGTGGACGGCCAGTGCATCTGTGACAGTGAATACAGCGGGGATGACTGCTCTGAACTCCGGTGCCCGACAGATTGCAGCTCCCGGGGGCTCTGCGTGGATGGGGAGTGTGTCTGTGAAGAGCCCTACACTGGCGAGGACTGCAAGGAGTTGAGGTGCCCTGGGGACTGCTCAGGGAAGGGGACATGTGCCAATGGTACCTGTGTGTGCCAGGAGGGCTACGTCGGTGAGGACTGCGGCCAGCGGCGGTGTCCGAATGCCTGCAGCGGGCGAGGACACTGTCAGGAAGGACTCTGCATTTGTGAAGAGGGCTACCAGGGCCCTGATTGCTTGGCAGGTAGGAAGGGGAGCTCTGCGGGGTGTTTGGCAAGGGTGTTTGGCAAACTAACTGAGTGCCACCCATAGCTTGGAAAGAGGGATGGGAGGGAAGGTGAATTTTAGGCAAAATCATTCCCAGTTGAGTTGTAGTCATTTGCTTCCCAAGAGAGCTGGTTTATTGAATCAATAACAACTGACATAGCAAATTAAAGGGGATAAAGAGCAGAAATCAGAAAAGGTCAAGTTCAGGCTGAGAGGTGGACTGTTACTCCTGAGACTGGAACCAAGGCAATGGTAACAGTGACAGTGCTCCATTGTCCTTGAGGTGGGGAGGGCAGAGAGGGAGATCATGAGACTGCACAGGCAAGGCCCGTCTCTAACTCTGAAGGATTCCAAGCGTTCCACCTGCTCAGGAATATCTCCCTCACCTGTTGCCAGGGACATCTCTTTTTACAATGCTTCTGCAAGAGATGGTGGTTAGTCCATGTAGCTTTCTGATAATCTTGGAGCTTACAGATCGCAAGGTGTTGTTATTCATTGGTGAAATGACCTAGCATCCACATGAGAAGACAGTATGTAGAAAAGGTATTAAATGTAGACAGGAATAAAGTACTGAAGACCTGGAACAACAACTCACATTCTCAGTAATTTGTACAGAATACTAAAAGGATATGACTCATTTTGTTCCAAATGACTACATAGCCAATCGGATTCAACCCCATATGCAGTCTATACGGTAGAAACTGATAGAAAGGTGGTATCCTACAAGGGACATCTAAATCCAACGATGAGAAAAATACCTATATCTCACTGGGATTAATTTTTTTTTTACCCAAACCAGATTATTTTTATTATTTCACTATTACTCAACTCTCTTCTGACGAAATCAGTGAATATTGCTCTCATATTTGTTTATGTTTTAAATGCAGATAAAGTAGTTGATCTTTTCATTTAGGGATCAGAGTGCCCACTGGGAAAATTTAAAATAAAAATGAACAACGAACAGACATTTTATATGTTCTAACTGAACAATTCTAGGAACTTTCTGATGGGTCATCTGACATCAGTTTAAGGGAGAAATTTGAGAAAGCCAGAGCCACCCTCTAGTGCTACCGCCTTCTGTTCTGGGGGTCATCAACAATCCCCACCTAGACGACAGACAAGGCTCAGGCACTTGGAACTTCAACCTAAATTCTTCTCAAAGATCAGTGGCAATAATGAAAAGAAAAACAGCAATAATGCACTCCTTAGGAAAAAATGTACTTTTTCTTAATTTTTTACCATATTCAATTATTTAATTGTCTCCCAATTTTACTTTGAAATAACTTACTAAAACTATAGATAAGTTTGGAATTAAGCAGCACTACTTCCTTAAGATAATGAAGTTAATTTCTCATAACAGGTAGCTAAAACAGTTTATCTAAACAAGTTAATAGCCTGGTACTCTGAACCCCCACAGAGAAAAACAGAATGCAGTTAAGAACTCGTTAGAGCCAGCCAGAACCAAGATGGCAAGAAATTTGCCAGCTACCCAACCTTGGTCCTCATTATACGCTCATTATAATATATTAGCAGTCCAAGTGACACACCCTCCAGCACCATGCCAGTTCAACTCTGCCTGTTTATAGTAATAAACTGAGTGAACCCCAATTACAGGTAGTTACTATACCAATTGTCCCAAAGTGAAATCCTAGCAGAAGTTAAGCCTTATTTTTCCTGAATCCAAAGTCACTGGCAGTTGCTGGGAAACCAGGTTGAAGCACAGCTCTAGTTTCCACCCAGAGAATGAGGCTCCAGGAGGCCCTATCTGGAGGATGCCAAGGGCCAGTCTGGGTCATTGTGATGTTGATGCTATTCTACAGCACACATGCTTCTTAGAAGACTCAGTCCCTGTTCACCTGGACATACCTGTCATGATCTTGATCCTGCTTTTCTACAGGGTTGGATTCATTTGCACATAGAATCTTGATCTGATCCAGATTCAAACTGACTGGAGATAAACTATCCTGGCCATCCCAGGGAAGACTCAGCCACTACTAGCATAACTACAACTAGATTGTGTTCAAACCATGGGCACATGTTACCTCTGACATGTTACCTCTGTGCTGCTTGAGGAACGCTTCTATAGGCCCAGATAAATTACCTGACAGGTTCAGAGTGCATGAGGAAGAACAGTTGCATAATCTCAATCTGTTTCTATAGCAACCCTGGAGCCACCACTCACTGCCGAGGTCTGCTCTGAAGGTCTGTCTTTTAAACCAAGTGCCACAGGTCTCTTCCAGAGAAGTATCTAGGTCATTATTGAAAGTGTTACTTTGCTTGCTCTTTGTGGCAAGGCTGTAGGAGAAGGGGCTATTTATTCACTGTTTGACATTTCTGTCCAGGTGCATACACCTCAGCATGATGCTCTCATTGCCAACAGGAATAAGGAGAGGAGAGAGAAGGCTCAGGAAGGCGAAAACACAAGAGTCACAAAATAGACTTCCTTATAGGGCATTCTTTTCTCTCTGCCAAGGGCATAGGAAATAGTGGCCCATTGTGTGAATTTCATTCTGAGGCCCCCTAGGTCCGCAGCACTTGGATGCAATTGAATAGTGTTGCCAAGGCCACTACAATTGACTTCTAGCCTTGCTCTGCGCTCATGGTGTGCCTTGGGACAAAGTCTCAAGACTTCTGCCTCCATTCTCTATCCATGTACAGATAATAGAACAAAACATTCATGAATATGAACACTCAAGACAGGCCTTAGAAAGAAGTTACTCTGGGCTGCTTCTCATTTTACTGATTTAAAAAACAGCAAAGAGACAGAGAGATTATCCCAGAGCTAGGCAGCCAATTAATGGAGGAGTAAGAATGAGAACCATGGTCTCCTACCAACTTCTAGCACTCTTTAATTCTCTTCGGGATGCTAAGTAGAACAGAATTGAAAACTAAAAAAAATTTAAAGCCGCATACACAAAATAGCCCTTTCATATGATAGCTGAGTCCCAACGCATGATAAAAAAATGAGGTGTTGGAGGTGGCGCAGGCAAAGCACATTCAACCATGTGTCCAGGTTCGCTCCCAGTGGTGGTGGTTACTGCAGGGACCTGCTGGGGAGTCGACCAAAACTCCCCATGAGTCAGCAGGATAAAATAACCCTCAAAGCAGGATCTGGAGACAGTCCGGAATGCTGCTCCCTGGACTTTAGTCAGACAGGTGGAGATTCATCAGTGTCAGCCTCTGCCTCTGTCAGGCCCGCAGCCAGCCCAACCTTTGGCACCTGAAACCGTTTGCTCTCTGGAGCAAGACACATCACGCAACTCATTCAGACCTCTCTCCCCACCAAAACATATGCAAGATCGAAAAAGCAAGCAGCAAGGCATCTTTGCAAAGCAGCAACCCTGATTCCTCAAGTCACAGTTTATTCCTTTGTTACAGCCTGCTCTTTCTTGAGTTTCAAAGTTGAAACCTCAAAGAAAGTCAGACTAAGAATACACTGCACCCACCTTAAATTCACTGAATTAAGCCATAAGACTTTTACAGTATGTTGTGTAGTTCTTTGTGACTTTGTTTTACAAGAATTTTTGACACCCAATAGATAGAGCTACGGCTAAGTTATAGGGAGAGTGGTGGCAGTCTTCCTTAAGCCACCACTCACAAGACTACGTCCACCTGGCATGACACCAGTTGTTGCTTCCTCAGTCAGAAGTGAAGGCAATGTTTACCATCAGCTAAGACCTCAAGCTAAGTCACTAAATAAACAATTCTGCACCTCTTTTTTTGCTTTAAATTCCCAAAATGCTCTTCTTAGATCACCATCTATTGTCATTATTAGCTTTATTTTCTGAAAGAAAAAACTCAAAACAAACACACTGACTTGTCCCAAATGCCCTAAGAGTTGTTGGTGACTTGAAACTTGAAGTGGCCATTTCTGCCACTGTGACATTTGGGGAGGTCCTGCAGAGGCAACCTGGAACCAACATGTTGGGCCACAAGAGACTGGCACTAAAGAACCTTTCTAAAAAGAGTTTTCTTCCCTCTAGGACCAGTGTCAGTCTGGAGATCACATCCATTAAAAGACCATCTAATATGGTATCCTTGGGGACCTGCGTATATATGAAAGAAGGCAGCTGGTGCACTCTGTGCCTTGCTCCACAAATCGTAGGGGAAAGATTGCTAAACGTAGAAGGCCTGGGTGTGAAAGTCTGTTCTGCTAGGACCCAACTCCCTGACTTTTGGCACATTCCTTAACCCAAGCCTCAGTTTCCTCATTTGTAAAGTTGGGATAGGTATATCTAACCAAACTACCTCATGGGCTATTATTAAAAGATTTTTAAAAATTCTAGTTAGATAGGATGTCTAAACATGTTTCATAGACTGTGAAATGCTACATAAATGTAAAATGATGTTGTATTTGGCTAAGAGGTTCTAGATTCCTTATGCCTGGGTTCAAATCCTAGCTTCTATATTTGTTGACAGTGGACCCAATTTCCTCAGTCATAAAATATGAGTAATCATGATACCTATCCCATAGTGTTGGTGAGAGAATGAAATGAAATAATCCTTGCAGAAGGTGTTAGCATTGTACCCGGTGCATAATAAATGCTCAATAGAATCATGCAAAATCCTGACAGGTTCTCCATATCAACTCTTCTCATGGCCCAGGAGTCCTCCTGTCTGTACTGACTGTCCCAAAGTTCTTAGAGCAGTTCAAAGTAGTGTCAGAATTATCAATGACACAAGTTTATAAAATATCACTTGAAAGCTTCATTATTTCAATTTCATTTATACTTCTTTAGCTTTGTCATTTTTTTTAAATTTTTTGTCTTGGTCAACATTTGCCATCTTCAGTCAGAGGAAGCTCTGTTTTCTAGACTATTTCATTCTATGAATGGTTTTGGGCAAAAGCAATCAATGCAAATGTCCAGCCTTGCAAATATATGCTGCTAATGTCTCTCCCATGAATCTGAGATTTGTTAAAGGTCCCCTCGGATCTGACTTTGCTGAGAACTTGAGGGTGCACCTGTGAGCACAACCAGGAGGTGGGTACACTCCACTCATGGTCCTGCAAAAAAGCCAATGCCTTAGGCCTACCTGCTTATGAAGGTGAAAGGATGAGGTGACCCAGAGAAGAAACTCAGAAGCAATGACAACTCTGAACTAATCAAAGCATCCACTACATATACATTTATAAATGAATTTTGATCATTTAAATATTGGTCTGATCTTTGTTTTGCTTTATGGGCAGGTCTTATTACAGATATACTGGAGTTAGCCTCCTAATTAGTCTTAAAGGTCTAATTATTTAATGCCCACACTCCTGGTGAATCTTCATTTCCCAAGGCGATCATACACAAAAGCTTATTTCAATGCGTTTTAACCTTGGATGACTCTGACTAGCATTTGAGAAATAGGACAAGAGAGAAAAGCAAAGTCCTCAAGAATATTTCTTTATCATTATCTCCAAGATCAAGGCTAATAAAAATTAGTTTTTACACAGGTTACATTTCTTTTAAAACATAAATGTTCTCCTTTTAAGAGGAAACATTCTATAATAAAAGGCTATTAAATGTCTTCATCAAGCCATGGTATCCAGGACTTACTATTTAGGCTTCTTATAATTTGCAAGATAATCAGGAATGTGTTTTTATTTCTACTTGACAAGTCAGATATTGACTCCCAGGGTAATCTGATAACAGCAGCTTATTAAACCACCCCAAATTTTGGTCAATGGTATGCTTTTAAATATCTAACAGCCTGGTTCTCCGAAGGAAAAAATAAATAAAAGCCCTGATTTGTAATATTTGCCAATTTGCATGATGTAAATTTTCTCTTCATGGCCAATTTCAAACCACTCACATGACATCACTAAACATGGAGCTGAGAACAGATGTGCCATAGACCATAATTATATAGAATTTCCACCAGAGAAACACAGCACATGGAAATTACCTTAAGGGCACAGATAATAGTAAAATTTAGTGAAATAATTTGGAGGCAATACATTTTGAGTCTCTATTATCTTTGTTTTTAATATAACTTAATTATAAGTGTATAAACTTTACTCTTTAATAATGCCTGTGTTTAATAACAGTCTTGCAAAATTCCTGAAAATGTGGCCATCAGCTTTCACAAACCAGTAGGAGCTGGCTGCAGTGCATGACCAGCCCATGGGAGCCCAGCAGAACCTGTTGACATGGCATGGGGGGTGAGGTGTGAGGAAGAAAGTTGAGTCCAGGATGGGGAAGGCAATCCTCTGAGCTCATGCTATCTGTGTATTGCCTCCCGGTAGTTGCCCCTCCAGAGGACTTGCGAGTGGCTGGTATCAGCGACAGGTCCATTGAGCTGGAATGGGACGGGCCGATGGCAGTGACAGAATATGTGATCTCTTACCAGCCGACGGCCCTGGGGGGCCTCCAGCTCCAGCAGCGGGTGCCTGGAGATTGGAGTGGTGTCACCATCACGGAGCTGGAGCCAGGTCTCACCTACAACATCAGCGTCTACGCTGTCATTAGCAACATCCTCAGCCTCCCCATCACTGCCAAGGTGGCCACCCGTACGTACCATTTCCCCATCCTGCTTCATTTTTCTTTTCTCCTCCATGAGATCATGGGCATTCATGATAGTGATGTCTTTTCTTAATTCTTCGGGGATGCCTGGAATAGTAATTGCTCTTGAGGTAAAAGGCTACACACGTGACCCACTTCGAAAGGGTACATCTTTAAAAGGCACTTCTGATTAGGAGAGTTTCCAAATGCAGGCAGCTTTCATAAATTACAGAACCAAAGGGACAAAAAGTACTTTAATTATTGAGTACTGACTTGTATAAGCTAGACTCTGAGTAGAAATCAAGTCAAGTATGAGACTTATACAGACTTTGATTCTTGTTAGGAATTCAAAACAAGGTTGTATGAAATAGGATGTAGAACAGGTGAGTGTCAAATGGTACATTACAGATGGTAAGTGCACAGCAGAGTGGGGGAAAAATTTTATTTAAAACCACAGCTGACAACATCCACTTCTCCTGATAGAGAGGTGGCATAATTTCTTCATGGTCTTTTATTTAGCAAAATATCTTGATAGTTCATTTTAGTTATGAAAGTTGAAGCTCTAGTGCATAGTTTTAAAAGACTCAAAGGGAAGAGAGAAAAAAAGAGAGCAAGAGAGAGACAGAGAAAGAGACAGAGAGCCAGGTAAACTGTTCTCCATAAGAAATGGACAGTTTTTCATTTTTATTTTAAACAGGGAAAACTTCTATATGTGCGTATCTATGTTTTATGTATGTTCAAGCACAGAAAAATACAAAAGATTGCATACCAGTAATTAATACTGACTATATCAAAGAGTGAAATAAGAAAGAGATAGGAAAGTATTCCTTTTTTCTTTATATACCTCTGAATTCTTCAATTGTTACAATAAACTTGTGTTACAGTAGAATTTCAAAGACCAGGTAGAGGTATTTAGGCAAATTTAGAGAAATCCTCATCACCTTGAGTCTACTGCAAAACCTACATGCACACAAATGCCTATACGCCTTAAGTGGAAAGTCTGGGAGAGATCAAGGAGAAGGGGCTGCATCTGATTAAATTCCAAGAGAAGAGGAGAGACCATCCAAAGGAGATGAGAGATGAGTGATACTGAGATTTTAGCAGCAACAAGAAAGTGGAAAGAGGAGTGACTGTAAAAACTGAGCCCTTTAGAATTCAGAAAGCCCCTGGGTTAGTACATGGAACCTACTGCCAGATAAGGCATGAGAAATTGGAGCCCACTTTGCATAGGTCTCAAATGGCAAGATGATATTTGGGAAACAAATGCCATGAAAGTTCAGAAAAGAAGAAGGTCAAGGTAGAAAGAATTGGCCTTGAAGTCTTCATGGGAGTTCAAGGACTGAACTGAGTTTTGAAGTCCTCTTGTCTCCTTGCTTTTCCAGTGACAGAAATCCTGCTATCATATTGGACTCCCCCCATGAATGCTGACTCTGTTAATATGACTATAATTATCTCTGTTTATATTTGACCTTTACAAAAAAATTCCTCTGGTTCCTGAGAACTGGTTTTAAATATCTGCAATGATTGTAGAGAGTCAGGTCACCATCTGCTGTTCTTCCCACCTTGTTCCAGGATAAGTCACCCCCTAAGTACCTGGCCCGACTCCCAAGCGTCTCCTCCGATCCACACACACATACCACGATGAAGTTTCCATCTCCTGTGGCATGCATGATGCCATTGCAGGGCATCCCTCAGACAGACTCCCAGGTGACGAGGACAAGATCATGTAAACCTCCTGACAAGCCTTCAAGTGGGTTCACAGTCAGTTCTGCCTTCCACCTAATAGGCGTGAGAAAGCTTCTAAACAAACAGAGTGAGATTCTGTCCATTTTCCAACAGGAATAGCCCTTGAACCACAAAGCTCAAGTGGAAGCAGGCCCCTGGAGAACTGAGAAAAGCCATACTGTCGTATGTCAGGGCTGGTAACTGGAGCCCCATTAGGACAAGCATGCTCCACCTCACCAAACCTGTGCATGTATATGTGTCTGTGTGACTGGGGAAAAGGGATGTAGGGGAACACAGGGAGGTCCAGACAGGAGAAAAAGTCAGGTGAGTGAGGCAAGGATAAGTGTGGAAGGAAAACAGAGCAAAGGGAAACATGAGGAAAGAGGAGGACATGAGAACAGAGTAAACCATCCCAGGATCTGTTTTTGTCCTTGTTTTCACCTGCATCCATGAAGTGACAAATTCACATCCTCCTAGAAACAGTGATTTGAGCTACATAAGATACTCTCAGTGCACATCAGATGATCAAGAAAAGCACCCCAGTATTTATTCTGAAATGGGCTTGTCACACATGTCTACCCGACTTCCTCTGTCCTGTTTCCTATGTGCACAGTGAGGATACTGAAATTAGCCATGACACTGTCTCCTGGGAACCCCATAGAGCTTCTAAAGACAGTCTGCAAGCTCTCTGAAAGAGGCACTCTATTGCAGATTACATGCCAAAGTTTCCCATGTAGTTAGGAAATGAAAGCGTGACTTTTGCATTTTAATACTAACCTATTCATGTAATAAGAAGCACACAAAATTACATAAGATTGGGTTTAGGCTTACTCACGTATTCCACTAACACTTAGCACCAGGGCCACAGTGGGCTGATCTTGCCCCTGTGTCTGTAGTGAGCTTGGGTTGCCCTCTAGACATGGCCACACCATGATGCAAAGGGTCTTCACCAAGACGAAACATCTGGCAGCACTCTGCATCCTGAGGGACCACCATGACATTGTCACCCACGTTGCTGTGTTTCAGATCTCTCCACTCCTCAAGGGCTACAGTTCAAGATGATCACAGAGACCACCGTGGAGGTGCAGTGGGAGCCCTTCTCATTTCCCTTCGATGGGTGGGAGATCAGCTTCATTCCGAAGGTAACGCTCACCTGCTAGACTGCAAAACAGCCATATCTGGAGTATTCGTACCCTCACCTTAGAGCCCGGAGCAGCAAGGAAGGCATTACCAGCAGCTCTCTCCTTGCCATTAAAGACACAAAAAGGCATTTTGTGGGTGTTGAGTCTATAGAACATTTCTTTTTTTAATTTATTTTAGATTCAGGAGGTACATGGGAAGGTCTGTTGCATGGGTATATTGTGTGATCATGAGCTTTGGGCTTCTATTGAGCCCATCACCCAGGTGATGAGCATAGTACACAGTGGGTAGCTTTTCTACCCTTGTCCTCCTCCTTTCCTCCCCCGTTTAGGAATCTCTAATGTCTGTTGTTCCCATCCTTATGCCTGTGTGTCCCCAGTGTTTAACTCCCACTTAGAAGTGAGAACATGCGATATTCAGTTTTCTGTTTCTGTGTTAATTTGCTTAGGATGGTCTCTAGTTACATCCACATTGCTGCAAAGGACAATACTTTATTCTTTTTATGGCTGCAGAGTATTCCAGGATGTATATATACCACATTTTTTTAGCCAGTCCACCGTTGATGAGCAGCTAAGCTGGCTCCATGTTTTTGCTACTGTGAATAGTGAAAACATTTCCTTCACAAAGGTGTGTAAGGACTGACAAATAAATGTGACCCTGAGTATAGCACCTGACCTTGCACAACAGAAGGATGCAGGAAGCAGCCACCAGCTCTGGCTCTCTGCTGAGATACCTCTTGGGTTTGCTGAGCCAGGATTTTAGTGAGCACAAAAACTAAACTTTCAAAAAGTTGCAACTTTTTGAAAAGCCAAACTGAATCAGCCACACAGTTAACCCAAAGCTTCATTCTGTGTAGACAAACGTACCCCCCAAAAAAGTCAGCTTGTATGACTTCAATCTCTAAAGGTTAGAGACAACACAAAAACACCTTGGCTTTCCTGAATTACTCATAATGATTTGTAACCTATTAATTAAGCAACATTCTCCTTAAACAAATTATAGCATTAGTCTATGAGTTGAAAAATATACTGAGACTCTTCAAAGCAGCATTTTATTTTATTAATCCTAAAACCAACCTTTCCAATTTTCCAGAGGTCCATGTCTGGCTCTAGATTTCCAGAATGTGTTGACCTCACCAATGTCCTCCCTAACTATACCACTCATGGGAACATAAAGTTCATAATACTCCTTCTTTCTGTCTTCATCCTTCAACATCAAAGAGCATTTTTTTGGTCATTCATCAGACTTAATGACAAATGACACACTTTTGGCTAACAAGACTATGTTTCCCATTCTTTTACTTTGAAATTCTTAGAGCCATGAACTGTTGGAGTTACAAAAGACTTTCAAGTTCACAGAGTATGACCCTCATTTTACATCTAGTTTAGTTTATAGAGGATAAGTCTCAGATGGCTTAAAGGACATCATCATACAGCTAGTTAGTGACAGGCTTAAGACAAGTACCTGTGTCTCCTCCTCCTGTTCCAAGATTCTGTCCACTAAACCCAGATGCCCCATTCTCTTGTGTAAATATAGTCACATCATAGTCATATCATGACAAGATAAATATACCTAAACAGAAACTCTATACGGAAATTTTATTATATGTCTTATCTGAGTTAAAATGATGAATAAAGTATGGCAGGCAATTGGGTTTATAACAGGGTTGAGAGAATCATGTCACCCTGTTTTTCAGGCAGAAAAAATTAGGCCAGTTTCTTCTGTTTTATACCCACTATGCAAAACTCTAACTAAAAGAGAGGCTGGCGTCGAACACATGGCCACATGATTTGATAGCTGTTGTTATCTGTAGGTTGGGGCCACCAGGGGGCATTTATCACACTGATTTTTAATAGTATGGCTATCAATTACATATAGGGCACTCTGGGTAGCATAAATAGAGATTAAAAATGGAGGAGAAGAGCAGTGCCACAAATAGGGACCCTCTTGTTTCCTCCATTTGCAAGGATATGCATAGAAAATATATGACAGAGAGGATGGAAATATAGAAAAACAACAAATAATAAATTCTAGATCCATTATCATCAAGTTGCTCTTTCTCATTTCCTTTTTCACCCATTTGTTTCCTTCCTCCCACCTTTGTATTATCCTTTTTCTTCCATGTTTCCTTTTTCTTGTCTTTATACTTCATAGCTGGTATGTCATTGAGTCCCAACTCACCTGGGTGAAGTGGAAATAAGACATTGACAGATTTGCTCCCAGAGTAACACTAGGAGAAACTCCAGATACAGCAAAATAATAGCTGTGGCTCATTAAAAAAAATCTGAGAATGTCTTAGTTTGAAATATGTTGCATGTGTATATAAAGATGCTTACACACAAACACTCAAAACTATACTCTTCTAAATAGCCAAGGGCAGACTCATTACAATAAATGCCAACAATGTCTAATGAATGTTAATTATAACCATCAACAGTTGATCTTTGGCAAGAGCTAATTTGTATCACTCATGACTAATTTTTATTGGCAAACTCAGGAGAGGCCAAAGAAATATTCTTAAAAATTGGTGTTCCATTTGCCAAATCCTCATAGAGTGGTGGCATTCTTAGTGAGCCTGCTGGGAGTCGTTTTTGGCCCTAGACACACTGTCAGTATGGAGGGAATAGATGCAGTCCCCACTTTCAGTCCATGATTTCTTAGTCAGTGCTGAACAGTTTTGTCTTTCTTACATCAGATTTCCCACCAGTGATTTCCTCTGATACTTTCTCTGCCTTTCCCTGTTCTCCAGAACAATGAAGGAGGAGTGATTGCTCAGGTCCCCAGTGATGTTACATCCTTTAACCAGACGGGACTCAAGCCTGGCGAGGAATATATTGTCAATGTGGTGGCTCTGAAAGAACAGGCCCGGAGCCCACCGACCTCGGCCAGCGTTTCTACCGGTGAGTATCTCCAACACCTCCCACGTGAGTACCCATCAGGTCACTCAGAGAAAAGAACTGCAGGATTGACCAGAAGTGGAGAGACAGGAGAGGTATGAGGATTTCTCTCAGAGCCAGGGCAATTCTGGAACCTGGAGATGGAGCTGCTCTCCCTGATGCTTGACTGATCTGCTTCTTCATTGCGCATCTGCAAGCACAGACGTCTGGGAGAGCGTTCTACGGAGAAAATTCTGTGTTAATATTTCCAGTGTACTTCTTCTGATCTTACTCAGTAAGAAGCCTCATTCATCAGGCCCTAGTGATATGAACTTTGGACTTTCTCCAAATAGCACCATAGGTTAGAGGTCACTCACTGGAGCCTATGGTGCTATTTGGAGAAGATCATCTAAACCTTTCCAAACCTCAACTTACTGTACAATTATAAGCAACAATACTGCCTTCATTAAATTAATGTGATGATTAAATTAGATAAAGCACACAAGGTGATTAGCTCTGAGTTGACAAGAGTAAGTACTTGATATATACACATATATCCAGAGAACACACTTAGAAGTGAAATCGGTAGGAAACGTATCATTCAAAAATCACCAGGTTCAAGGTAATGACTTAAGTTTATCATTATTTCATCCCCAGTTTATCTCATTCAAAACCATTATATTCCTAAAATGGGTTCATTAATTGTGTCATATTTTGCCTTATTGTTTCCTTAGCTAGCAAAGGATATTCAGCTACAATGCTGTAATTTGGAAACTGTGATCCGTTTATATGTGCCCTCACCGAGAATGTCTCAAAAGTTATAAATAGCATCTGGTATAATCTTTGGTTCTCATTTTATTGTTGGGGGAGCTGAAACAACTTTCCCTGTTAATAACAAAGATTGAGGTAGATGAATATCTGTACAGCTTTATTTTTCATAAACAGAAATTGACACCCCACAAAGCCAGTCTTAAGTCCAGGACAAAAGGCTGCATTGGTCAGAAAAGGTAGCCACAAAACACAATGTAATGAGACCATGCTTAAGGATTAATGATTCATACTTTGTACCTGAATCCAAACAAAACAGCATCAGGTGCTGAGGCTTATGCTCAGTCTAGAAAACCCTGGTCAAAACTATGTGACATTAGTTTCTGTTCATGAGCACACTGGAACTCCATGGCAGTGCTCCGATGCCAGGGTCAGGTGGAGAGCCAGACCTCTAGCTACTCTCTTCTCCATGCTTCCGACCAGTGTGGCTCCACTGTGCTCTGTTTTATATTTTGTACAGCTATTGAAGATTTTCTCTTTAAAAAAAGAGAGCTTTACCTCCAAAAGTCTTTAAAACTACCATTCTGATCCAAATAGTTTGTTCTAGAAGAGACTCCATAAGTATAAAACCTAAAATGCTCTGTAGGAATCTCTCCAGAAGGCCAGTGGCTGGAATTTTTCCATAGCTTTGTTCCCCAAGTTTATTCTAGAACCTGAAGAGTTGACATTTGATAATATAGGGGCAGAAAGGTATAGTACTTGCCTTACCTATCATAAGGATCGCAACTAACACTCCTATAAAAAAAAGACAGGCAAACAAGAAAATCATAACAAATCTACTTAAAGTTTTATGTGACATGAGAGCCTTCAGAAATGAAAATCCAAAGACCTAGGGAAAACTATCTACTTTTATACTTAGGTTCAATGAAGAATGAACTGTAATTGGACAAAGGCTATGATGTAATGATAATAGACAGATCAGGGAACCTCTAAGGCCTGCCTGACCAGATCTTCTTGGGCTCTCTGTATAAGGCCCCTCTGGAATGAGGATCTTCCAGAGAGAAGGAGGAGAGTGACCTTTCTAAGTCTGATGGCTTGCTTTGGGGAATAGGAGTTCTAGTTTCTATGACCTGCCTTGGGGAAGGGGAATTCAATTTCTGTGAATCGCTTCAAGGGGAGGAGGAGAGGCAGGAGACAGCAGGACTGGAGAAGGTCATGAAGACCTTGCATCTGAGGCTGCTTCTAGTGCCCTTTACATCCTCTTCAGTTCAAAGGACTCAGCACACCGAAGCACCATACTTCAGGGTACCCGACAATTGCGTGTGCAGCTTCTCCACTTCAGATATAACTGTGATTTACATTAGGAAAGTATTACTAGAAGATAAAAGGCTAAAAGGAGAGGACAGTTCATGAGAGGATAGAAAAAGTTCAGTTGAGGAATGTTTTTCTCCTAAAGTACTAAGAGTGCTTAGAGAAACTAGTCCAACCTTGCCTTAGTCTTAAACTCAAACCCCATCTTTACAAAATTTGCAGTATTTTTTGGTTTGGCAATTCCTTAAGATTAAAATGAAAAGTTCCAGATCTAGAAATTTGTGGGAAAGTTGGGCAGAATTTGTTTCAATTAAGAAAAAAAAGACCTTAACATTTTGGCATTGTCTACAGAGTCATGAGGAAATGGAGAAACATGACTCCAGTTTACTTTTTGAGCAGGACTTGTGTTTGTTTAGAAATTAGGACCAAAGTTGAAAGCAAGCTGATACCTTTTTGCTGGGAACAGAACGTTGCTACCCAGTGGCCAACCAAAGATCAGAACCCAGGAGTGGCCACACAAAAGATGACTGGCTCCCAATCCTGTCTGCTACTTTGAGGAACCATTTGTTTAATTGTTTCCTTCTGCTAAGGTCTGACCTACACCAGCCCCCTACTGTGAAGCTCCAAGTCCTCATCATGCACTCAGACTGCCTTCTTCCAGGCAGGCCCTGTTGTGAATGCAAATAGCAAGACCTCCCGTGGCTAGAGCCCTCTGTGCTACATAATCGCATTCTAATATGCTCCATCCATTATGATTAGGGTTCTTTTGGATTTACAGAGTTGAAGGACAAAAGCCTTCTGTGGTCACTCGAGATTCCCTGACACCTGGATTTTGTTTTGTTTTGTTTTGTTTTCCCCAAGAAAGCTCCAGTTCATTGAAATGCCTCCCCTTCTTTATCATGGATAAAGAGAGTCATCCATTTATTTCATTTACTCAATATTCATTTACTGACTATCTACTATGTTTCAGGTATCATGCTTTACAGCAGCTAGGAGGCCATTCCCTCATTTCATAACTAAATTAAATTAAATGTAAAAGGCCCGAGTTATCTAAAGTCACTCAGTACAGCATGCTGCAAAGAACCCGGATGGATGTGTCCTGTTAAATCACATTACTCCCTCAAATATGAAAACCAGGACTTCATTTTCACTCCAAACCAGGTGGCACCAAAAGAGTCTAGTGATTTTCATTTTGGCTGGTGCTATACCAAAAACTCTAAGCGGCTTAATAGAGAACAGGACTAGGCTAAGACCCAGAAAGAGGCAGGGTGCCCAGGGAAGTGCCTGACCTTGAAAACCTGAGAGGCTCAAGGTTAATCTGAGATAGTCCTGAGGGAGACACTCTGTCTAAAGACAGAGTAGGCCGTTGAGGACTGTTGACAGAACAAATCTTAGTTAAGACTCTGGTAACAAGGAAGAGAAACTTACTTAAACTCACTGAAGCAAAAGAGAAACTTACTGGAAGGACGCAGTGTCTCATGGGAGCACCAGAGCCAGAAAGGCATGAGGGCCTCACAAAAGACTTGAACCAGAAAATGGAACGTCAGGAACCAAGTTACTCTCTATATCTTTCAAGAAGCACCACATGGTCACTCATTCCTCTCCCTTCCCCATCCTTCTTCTTTCCCCTCCCCCTCATTCTTTTCCCTCTCCCTCTCTCTTTCTCCAGATCAAAAGTTTTCCACTTCTTGTATAAATACAATAGAGAATAGCCACTCCAGTCTTGGCTCTACATGGTCCAACACAGGCTAATTAGAGAAGCACAGCTCTGGTTTCGATTCAAAATCCTTGAAGAATAATAAAATTAATATTAATAAGCTCCAGCCAGAGACCGTAGTCACATAATAAATATAAACATTAAGGAAGTGCCAACTCTTTTAACAAGTAACAGATAATTTTCAAAGAAAGGCATGTTGGCTGTGCAGACATTCCATAAGGAGTTGAGAACATCATTTTCTGCTTTCCTTACTAAGCCTTCCTTTTTCTATTCTCCTTCTCACTCCCCCATCATCTAATTCAGTAACCACAGGACCCCAAGAGTGCTGGACCCGTGGGTGGTAAGCCCTTCAGCCGGCAGTGCCCGAGGTTAGTACATATGAGAGATGTGCATTAGGGAGCCTGGACGGTCTACTGAGACTGCCAGGCCCTTCTGGTGCTGGAAGATGCAGGAACAGCTAGGAAAATGACCCATACAAGACTGTTACAAATCTGGGGTCTTTTTTCTGCAGAGAAGTGAGTTTCCCTACAAGGCATGTTTCACAGTCAGACACAGATATCTGCTGGGTTTTTTTGTGGTCTTAGCCAGTGGGTTGATGGGGCTGTTAGTATGCCTGAACAGGACAGCTCTGAAATACTCACGATGACCTCTCTGGCAGCTGGGTTCAAAGTCCGGGGTATTCAGTCAGGAGGTCGTTTTCCTAGACCTCTCCTTGGGGCTCAGGGATGCTGAGAGCTGAACTACAGGCACATACCAGGAGCCCAGTTCTCAGTTCTTTGTGCCATTACCTCCAGAAAGAATCAGGGCAGACTCTCTCAAGCCACTAAGTGTCCAACCTGTCCAGACTAGGAAATGTCAGACCCTGAAAACTACAATATGGTAAAAGAAGAATCTGACCGAGATTCAGGGAAACTTAGTTCAGTTGTCAGCTTACCTAATGCCAAACTACACGTCTTCTAGAAAGATATTTCATCTTACTGTGTCCCATTTTCTTCATCTGTAAACATGCCCAACCTCTCTCTAAGTGACCAGTGTCATATAAAGAGTAAGGGACAGTGCTGATGCCAAAGGCTATTTCTCAATCACATTTTGTGTTTGACCCTTCTCTCCATGCAGTCATTGATGGGCCCACGCAGATCCTGGTTCGAGACGTCTCTGACACCGTGGCTTTTGTGGAGTGGACCCCACCTCGGGCTAAAGTTGATTTCATTCTCCTGAAATATGGCTTGGTGGATGGGGAAGGCGGGAAGACCACCTTCCGGCTGCAGCCTCCCTTGAGCCAGTACTCAGTGCAGGCCCTGAGGCCTGGCTCCCGCTATGAAGTATCAGTCAGTGCTGTCCGAGGGACAAATGAGAGCAGTGCCACCAGCACCCAGTTTACTACCGGTAAGGCTGCGGCAGGGGAGGGAGACAGGGGAGGGAGACAGGGCTGAGCCAGTTTCTGGCGGTGTCCTGGCAAGAGGCATATCTGGGGACTGAGAGGAGATGTGTGAAGGCACCAGTGTGACTGCAGACCCCACAGGAAGGAGGCCAGAGGTCTCCAGGCCTCCTGGTATCCACGGCACAGTGTAGAAGAAGAGTGGTGTCCCCAAAATGAGGAGAACAAGGTTCTTGTTCCACCTCTGCTACCAGCCGGATCTGTCACTTGATCCTCTCCCCATGGGCCTTTGGTTTGTAAGATGATAAGTTTGCCTCGAACACATTGAAGCATCCATATTGCTAGTCCAAATGGCAATTTTTGTGAGAGTTCAGGGAGGTGCCTCTTCCTCAAGATACTTGTCATTTACTGAAAATTAGTGTCATAATCCTATAAATCTCTAATGACTGCACTACCATGACAGCGCACCTTGGCATTGGGCAGAGCCCAACCTGGACAGCTCTGAGCAGACCTTCTGACTGAGATTCTGTGACTCATCTGACATCTAGCAATAGGACTAATACACAGTCCAATTCCCATGGACAGGAGACTGAATGAAGCCCACATAAATATGAGGGGGACTCCAAAAACTCAGAATTTATTTTTTAAATTGTGTATTTATTCTTACACGTTTAAACTTCAGTCACTTTCAAAGTACTCTTTGATGCAGTACACCTATTGAGATGGTTTTTCCACTGATCAAAACAGTTTCTGAACTTGTCAGTTTTGAAGCCTTTTAGTGCTTCTGCCATTTTTTTTTTTGTTTTGCCTCTTCCGCATCAGCAAAACATTTCCCTTTGAGGACCTTTTTCATCTGGAAAAACAAAACAAAATTAGTCACTCAGGGTGAGATTGGATAAACAGGGAGAGTGGCGTGTGGGGGGTCATGTCGTTTTGGTCAAAAACTGCTGAACATTCAGCACAGTGTGGGCAGGTGCGCTGGTAAATCATCCATTATGAAATGGACAAACACATGGAAAGAATCTCCAAAAAAAAATTCATTGAAGCTGAACACAGACTCTCACAACAATGCTAGGTGGCACACGGATGCTGATGTGTTCCTAGAACAATAACCTAGCGGGGCAAGCCTATACTACAAGAGGCCCACCCTACAAGAGATAATTCTAGTTTTGGGGGGGTCTGCCCCCTTGTAACTTCCTCCTTGCTGTCATGAACCACTCTTACCAAGACTACTGGGACACTTAGAGGGCTTGACCAGCATTCAGGAAAGTTCAGATGTCAAGGTGACTTGCTCTCTCAGCACCCATCAGTCTGGTCAGCTAATGGATATGTAAGACAGGCACCACCGAAAGGACAGGCTTCCTGGCACCTTCATTGGGTCAACAAGGGCCTGTGATCAGATTAGTGATTGAGTCTCTAGCTAATCCAGACTCTCCATCTCAGCCTCTCTGTCCTGGGGGTGTCACATGTCAAGGGATGTCTCTGGCAACCTCAAGTTGTCCTAGGGACACATCTGTATGATCTACATCTTCTACGGGCATTGAATAGAATGCAAGTATTCCACCGGGGGTTATGGCATAAGCATCAGTTACAGAATGCTGTGAGTCCTGGGGCTTCCAGGAGGTTCAGTAAATAGCATCCCTATTCTCCACCTATGTTTAAAATCAATGTAGAAACAAGGCAAAGAGTAAAACAGACACCAAATATCCTCTAGATTGGAGCACGTAGCTTAGTCTACAGCCACAAAGGTTTGCAAACCAAGTGGCCACAGTGGGCCTGGATCAATCTCCCCATGTGGCAGAAGTTGGGGGACTCTCAGGTTAGGAAGAGGGGAGTGGGGAAGGGCAGCCCAGGTCCTGCTACAAAACTCAGCGTGTAGGTCAGTTCATTTTCCCCAGCAAAAAAGAGAAGCCAGGAAGCTTATAACAAGGTTCCCTCAACACAGAAGGAAATATCAGGACGGGAGAAAGTGTCCCCCTGACCAGGGAGCTGGTATAGACACTGACAAAACAGAGAAGTCAGGGTTTGATTCTGGTTTTCTCTCCAGAGCCTGTGCCAGAGGCCACCCTCCCATGCAGGGTGTGGCCAGGGGAATCTTTGAATGAATGTGTCTTGGAATCCCCAATGACTAAGTATGCTCCTGGAAAAAAAAAAGAATTCAGTGTTGTCCATTTCTCTCCCCTTCTTCTCCTTCCCTTAACCACAAGTGTCCAGGGAGGAGCATGAAAAAGGACTTCCCAGTGTCTCTTCTTGGTTGAATCAAGGTTGAGCTTTCCTGCCTCCCCATCACCACCCCCACTTGCTCAGGGTGGCGGTGCCTCCTGTGGGCCATGAGCCCTGCATTCTTTTCTTAACTTCAGGATAGTTTTTGTTTGAAAAGTGGTTTCTTTGTGTTCTGCTCTGATACAGAGTTTGAAGAGGCAGAAAAGGAGATGGGAGCTCTTGAGTAGCATGTTGAAAACAAATTCTTGATGTCCAGGTTGACAAGATGGAGCAGGATTGGCTGATGGCCCAGGAAAATTCCAATTAAGACAATTACATGCTGCCTCCCTGGAACTCCCCCGCATGTCACTTCTCCTGGCATGATTTCTGTTTCTGGTTGCCGGGTGGACTGGCAGCTGTCAGGCACTACTTGCTCCATGCAGCCTCAGCCGGCACCTCAGATCTGCTCCCCTCTGCTCAGGAAGGGGGAGGGGAAGAGGAAGGGAGGGATGGGAGATGCCAACAGCTCTGCAGACAGATCCTCCAGGCCTGGGCTAGCAGGTGCCACTGAATGATGAGAGGGTACCCAGACCCTCGCGGTAGGGACCTTAGTCGTTTCAGAACTCCGCTTAAATTCAAATTAGCCAAAGTGCTTTTCCAGGTGATATCTTCGACACTAGGAGTGCACTAATTGTACAGGCAATTAAGACAAAGATTTGCTTCCTGCATGGTAAGTGGGATACTTGCCTGGGTCTTCGAGCTGTTCTGAAAAAGGAAAGAGCCCTGAACCAAGCACACCAAGGCTAGTGATTGGAGGGAAACCAACCCAAGGAGGTCCAGAAGCCAGTCCCCCAAGCCTCTCCCTGTCTGCAACAGCTCTAGTTTCAGCTACCCTCACAAAGGAACTTCTGGGACTGTTCTCTCCACTGGTGACCTCCTCTTTGAGCATATCCTTCAAGGCACCAAACACAGTCACCCAGCATTTGGTCAACCAGAGACCACTACTTGGACCCGAATGCCGCAGACTTCTCTTTATTGCTATCAAAGGTTGAATTGTGTCCCCTAAAAAGAAGCTGAAGTCCTAATCCCCAGTATTGGGAATCCCCAGTACGTAATCCCCAGTACCTAACTTTACTTGGAAATAAGGTTTTGGCAAATAAGCAACTTAAGATGAGGTCATTAGAGTGAGCCCTAGTCCAATATGACTATGCCGTTACAAAAAGAGGAAATTGGACACAGAGACAGACATGCCTATAAGAAGAACACCATGAGAAGATGAAGGCAGAGATCAGAGTGACTCTTCCACGAGCTAAGAGGTACCAAAGACTTGCAGAGAGGCATGCAGCAGATTCTCCCACATGGCCCTCAGAAGGAAGCAACCCTGCTGATGCCTTGAGACAATACATTTCTATGAGACAATACATTTCCATTGTTCAAAACATTTGGGAAACAAACAAGAACAGTCAAGTAACAGTAGTGCAAATCCCTCTGCCTGCTTGAGTGACTCCACTAGGACTCTTCAGGAAGTTCTTTCACAATTTCAAACTGGATGGCACTTGCTACCTCAGTCAAGAATCTGACTGAAAACTGAAGAGGGGAGCTTCCCTTCCCTTGTAAAGCCAAGGCTATAAAATGAATGAGATAGCCAAGATCCTGCTTCCCATGTATTACACTCTAGTAGGAGAACCAGATAATGAAGAAGAAAGCAAACACAAAATCATTTCAATCATGAGTACTCTGATGAAAAGTGAAATAGATGACATAGAGGGATGGCCACATTGGACTAATTTGAAAAGGCCTCTCTGAGGAGGTGACATTTTAACTAAGATCTAAATGCCCTAAGCCATGTGAGGATCTGGAGCACATTCCAGACAAAGGTGACAGCCAATGCAAAGGCCCTGAGGTGGGAATAAGCTTGATATGTGTCAAAAGTAGAAAATGGCAACACAATGGGCACACAATGGGTAAGGGTAGAAAAGTTACAAAGGGTTATCTGGAGAACAGGCCAGGACAGGTCACGCAGAGCCTTGCAGGCCACATTGAGGAGTCTGTTATGGGAGCAACAGAAAAGCTTTAAGTAAGGGAACTATCCTACTTAATTTATGGTGTAGAGACCAGATATGGCTAAGACCAGAATCCACAGTCCCAAGTCCCTCCACAAGGCCCCATTGGATGTCGATCTTTGCTTTGCCCTTGACTTGCTGACATTAAAGGAACCAGTTCAGCTCCCACCCACAGGGTTCCTTTCAGTTGCTCCTCCTACAGGTCAGGCTTCAAGGCCGAAGGGCCAGGGCAAATGATTTCCCCTCACCCTAGTTCTCATAGCCACCTCATTCTTTGAATTGACCTCTTTTAGGTACCTTGACTTTGGAAGCATCTGGTCCCTCAGAGACAACACTGCCCCTATCCACAGAGTACACACCTTATGACCCCAAAACCAAAAATCCAAACTCTATGTTTCCAGTTGTGAAGAGCACTAGGTATAGGTCTCACCTTAACCCTACCCCAAATTCCTTTTGCTGCAGTTCAGTTTGGGCTGCATACCCAGGGCCTATCCTGTCCTAGTGCATGAAATTAGGGACATGCAGTCCAGGGTGTTCTTCCATGTGTCCTCTACCCAGACTCCTCTCTCCATCCACCCGCTAGAGGAAGAATATATACAACACACCAGGAATGCACAGTATCTGGCATGCTATAGCGCATCAAGGAAGGAAACGTTTCTCAGAAAAATAAGCCACACAGACATAAATTTCCTAAAAGATTCACCCAATTTACATCACTAAACAATACACTTCTCACTCTGAGCTCAGATTGATTCACAGTGGCTCAGTCTTCCACAAGAACAATCGGTGGAAACTTGTCTTTCATTTGCAAATTAAAACCGTCTAAGGAGCTTTTCTTGGAACAAATAGCTGGTGCACTCCAAAGTTAAATTTAGGTCCCAAAGACAAAAACTGGAACATTTTAGGGCAGTGTCTCATTACACCACAAGTTGTTTATGTTGTTTCTGCCCAAATTAGCCAGAGGAGATGACTCTGTCCAAATTAGCCAGAAGACAGAGAAACAGCTCCCCCAGGACTGCAGAAGAAATCCCAAGGCCAGGACAGTGGGAGAGACCCCAAGGCTTGGGGTCCTTCGTTACAACTCTAGAGAGCAAGTGTCAGGAAGTGCCATGCTGTTGGGAGTCAGGAAGAGCTTCGGAGGCAGCAGGAAGCAGCTCAGAGTGTGGGCACCTCTGTGTGCAGCAGGCACAGTGCCACCTACTTCACTTGTGTTGTCTAATTTGTATGGCAACCCAAAATACTGGTACTATGTTCCCCTTTTACAAAGGTGACCGTTGAGGCTGAGTGAGGGCAAGACTTGCCCAGGGTCCCATTACTGAAGGTACCAGAGCCGGGGATCAAACTGAGGCCGACCCCAAAATGTGTCTTCTTCCTGTCCCTAACATCTTCTCTGCATGTCTGACCTTACGGTGGCATTTGTGGTCCTAATGCCCGGGAGAGCCTGGCACTTCTGGATCTCAAGATCTGCTGTCTTCTGTTTGCTTAGTGGGTAAATTTGATATTGCTCTGGTCCGTATGACTCACTTGGGAGCTGGCTCTAATTTTCTCCTGCTGGGGTTTTCCTAGCTTTGATTTTAAACGTATGATGTTAATTGGTTCATTTTAAAGTTTCTAGAAACTTCTGGAGCTCTTGAAAGGAAATGGAGAGAGCAGAATGTATGTGATCACTCTCAAGTAAAACTCTCTAACCCACCCAAGGTGTTAATCATGGCCAAAATGTTCAGGGACAGTCCCGAAGTTCACCTGATGAGAGATGGAGGGTCAGGAGGGATTGGTTGTCACCTTTGAGCTCTTTACAACCCAAGATGTGCCATAAATGTGCATTACTACGTGTGATGTTGGTGATGTCTGTCTATTTCTAGAGATCGACGCCCCTAAGAATTTGCGAGTTAGTTCTCGCACAGCAACAAGCCTTGACCTTGAGTGGGATAACAGTGAGGCCGAGGTTCAGGAGTACAAGGTCGTGTACAGCACCCTGGCGGGGGAGCAGTACCACGAGGTGCTGGTCCCCAGAGGCATCGGCCCAACCACCAGGGCCACTCTCACAGGTGAGTGAGACCTCTCCCTTGGGGGCATGCTGGTCGTGGAGTTTCCACCCTCACAACTCATCCCCAGCTCACAAACCTTACACCCAACCCATGGTCAAATCCTATTATTCTCATCTCTCAAGTACCCATGGAATATGTCTACTACTATCCATTGTGCTGCCACCACCTGGTCTAAGCTAGAGTCATCTCTTATCTTTCCCACTGCAATGTCCTCCCCACATTCTCTCCTGCCCCTTCTAGATTCTCTTCACACCGTCAGTGACCTTTTCAGATTGCACCATTGCACTGCAACGATGTCCAGAGGCTGCCCTCTGGGCTTATCTCAGGACACACCCAGACCTTGGTATGGCCCCTCAGGCTCTTCTGCCTCTCCCTACCTTCTCCATTCTCACCTCCCACCATGTCTCTGCTTCTTGCCATTCCTCAAACATGTTTTCTCTCCTGTCCCGGGGTGGCACATGCTCCTCCCTCTGCCTGTGGGCTCCCGTACACAGCTCTTCACCTAGTCAGTGCTGGCGTCCCATGCAGTGCTCGGGTTACTTGCCCTTCTAGGGAGCCTGTGTGGTCCACGGGTGAGGTCAGCTCATCCTGTCCTGCTGCTCATCTTACCAGTTACCACTCACCTCTCAACACTCCTCAAGTTACCATTTTTCACACATGGCAGGATAATTTGACAGTGGATCTCCACCCTAGACTTAAATTTCTGTGAATATTGGACCATATTTGATTTGTCCATCTTTGAATCTCAGGGTCCAGCCCAATGTTTAGCACATACTAGGTCTTAGATCAGCATTTCTTGAATGAATGAATGAATGAATGAAACTGCACAAGTTCACTATGACTGGGGCATAGAATGAAAGAGGTCAGTGATAAGGTGAAAGTATGGTTATGATATTAAAAGTTTGAGTTTATTCTTGAAAGCAATAGCTAGTCACTGAAAATTTTTAAATAAGGAATGTAATGACTAGATCTCTACAGAGGAAGGCAAGGCTGGAGGCAGGGAGACTGGTCAGAAGGTTGTTGCTGGAGTCAAAGGGAGAGATGCTGGTGGCATGGACTAGACGGGGTGCTCAGTCACCATGATGCCTGACTGGGGAGCATTCCCTGTCCCCTTGGGGGTGTGGGACCCAATCTGTGCTCCTCCTGAGGCCGATGGCTCCCCCATCCAAGAAAACCTGCCTGCCCAGCCTCATGGAAGGGTGCATAACTGCAAACTGAGGGCACAGTTCTCAGACCACAGAGACACCGTGCAAAGCAGTCATGGCCCAGTGGTCGCCAGTGGACTCTCAGATAGAGACTTTGTTGAACTTGTGCTTGGATCCCTGCAAAAGTATTTGCTGTCTTAGCAGACATGAGATACACAGCAGAGAGTGCATGCAGTAAACAAGAGCAGCAGCATCAAAGCTGTTTTCCTCCTGAGCTGAAATCCCAGGCTGCCTTGCCAAAGGAGACCAGTTCAAGTAAATATCATAAATGCCTTTTCCAGACAGACACAGTCCTGAAAGCACAGGAGAGGAAGATGTGCTGACCAAGCGGGTTAACGGGGGTGAGTCAGACATAGGAAGGACAGACTAGCTGGCACAGGCCTGGCAAAGAGCTAGGAACAGTCGCATAAATGAAGCTAAAAAACAACACAAAAGACTGGAATGACACAGGAGGGGACTGATGCTAAGTGCAGCCCATCCCTGCCTAGAGCCGCAGGCTAATTTGGTAATTAGCAGTTATGTAAAATCAACGGCGAGCGGTTCAGATGGAGGCTGCGCCATCAACTCAGGAGAGATCTAGGGAACCCGATCACGTCCGAGTTATTGCTTCCCGCTACCAGGAAAAAGAAGACGGTGCATCTATGAATCGATCTCCTATCTTATTCCAGGAAACTTCCACAGGTATAGCTTATGTAATCTTCACAATAGCCTCATGAGGTAGGTATCGTCAGCACCCTTGTTTCATGGATGAGGAAACTGAGACTCAGAGATTTTGGAAACATGCCCAAGTTCACAAAACAACACAGCTGTGCTGCAAAGCCAGTTCTTCGGAGCCCAGCTAGAAGGGTCCTTCCGCGGCTGCTTCCCCTTAAGAAGCAAAATTTGAGGGACAGTCCAAGTTGAAATGCCACAGACCTATGAGAGATGGAGACATATTACTGGCTTAACAGGTTGATTTCTGATGCTAGAGTCAGGCTTGTAAAATTATGTATGTGTGTGTGTATACATATATTACACATAATTATCCCAGGGAACTCACTGCGGGGAAGATTTATAAAAGCAAACAGCTTCATGTGATTTAAAAAGGGATTATTGACACACAAGGAAATCGAGTGTGTTTGCACTTGCTGTTGCAAAGGCATGTTGGCTCTCTTGCGTAGGTGTCTGGAGGAAGAGAAGGAAGAGACGTGGAAAAGAGAAGGGGGTCAAAGGGAGCTGTGCTTCTTACCTTACCAATGTGGAGCTTAAAGGGGAATGTGCTCAGCCCCTGTGGCCTGTGTTCAGGACCTGGGAGCCCTAGTGTAATCTGAATCTCTGCTCTGTGCAGCATGTTAGGAACCAGACTTAGAACTCTGCACCCAGGTTCGCCACTTGCCATGAGATTTGGGACAATAGCCTCAACATTTCTAAGCCTCTGTGTCCTCATCTGTAAAAAGGAAATACCATTTACAGTGTCATAATGAGGCTTTATTGAGGCAATATGTTGAGTGAGTTTAAGGTAGTGTCTCTAACATGGTAAACCACGCAGTCAGAGGATGGTGATGATGAAGGAGAAAGAGGATGCACAGGTCTGTGAGCTAACCATGTTCTAGGATGACCCTTTTTAATCCGTGTGGTGTAGTTGTCTGGTGCCGGGACCAGCAACACAGACATCACCCTGGGAGATGTTGCAGCCCCAGTCCCCACAGAGCCTGCATTTTAGAAAGCCCCCAGGGAAGATCATAGTGCATTCATGTGTGAAAATCACTCTTTTGGAGCACGACTTTGGAAGTCCCCCACTGAGGTTGGAGACCACTTCATAGATGTATGTCCTTGGGCAAACGGCTGAAATCTCCTGAGCTTGTTTCCTAGCCTGAAGGCCATCCCATCTTCCTCAAAGGGTGGTTGTGAGGATTATGTGAAATTCTCTCTCTCTCTCTTTAAGCACTTAGGATGGAACCTGGTGCACAGTGAGCCATCAATATCCATTTGGTTTTTAATGTTATTAATCCCCACAAAGCTCAAACCCAGAGTCGTAGCTGCCTGGCCTTTTCCAACACCAGATCAGGCCACCTCTCTTCACAGCTGACTCTCAACCCTTCAGGTTCTGTGGCCCCTGGGTGTCCTATCCCCTGCAGAAGCCTTTGTCTCCAAGGTCCTTGGTAACCTCCTTGCCGTGGACTCCAGGCCTTTCCGGGCTCTCAGGGCCTCTGGTCACCCAGGGCTCGCTAGCAGGAAGCATCCCCTTCACATGCCTTGCCCTTTACAGCACAGAGCCCAGTCTGGGGCACCAAACACCCAGCATTCCCCCATAATTCTCAATAGCAATGCCACGGAATCCCCTGTGGAGTACAAATTCGCTTCTGAACAGCAGACTTGGTGATGACAATGATTTTTTTCTCTGCTCTGGTGGCTTATGTGTCCTTAATGATAAATCTTTTTTTAGGCTCAGTCTCTTAGCCTGGATAATGTTTGTTTGGTCTGTGTACCATATCTGTAGTCTCCAAGGGGTCCTTGGATGTCACACACCCTACAGGCCCATCAAGGTGCCTCCAGCTTAGAATTTGGCTCCATGTACCAGGGTGCAACACCATGCTGCTTTTTGGACAGCAACAAAAAACAATAAATCATCTCAAAAACTCCCAGTGGAGGTGGGGGAAGAAGAAAGAGAGAGAGAAGGAAGGAAATTTTAAGTCCCTAATTGGAATTTGGTCTAAAAACCCAGCTTCCCTGCCTGGGACTAATGTAAATTGTGAGCACCACTCTGGCCTATGTGTCGGGTGACTGCTCCAAACTGTCACAGCACAGCTGCAGCGTTTCTGCAGAAGGGGAGAGAACCTGCCCTCAGCCAGGTGCTCTCTCAGCTGGTCCTCCCTCATGAACAGAAGCTCACACTCGAGGATACCCATGACAAGGAGCAAGGCCACAGGAGCTGGTCCACGTGGCCACATGAGCACTCGCCCCCATCCAGCCCCGCAGGAACTGCATCCTCACACCTCCATGGAGTGCCCACTGTGAGACTCACTGCAGCACTTCCTAGTCAGTCGCTTCTCCCTGCCCGGGAATATCTCCACCTCCAGGCAGCAAGCATGAGATCAGAGCACCCCAGGGCCGAGGAAACCCAGGAACTGACTATTCCTACAGACACAGTGCAACAGACCACGAGAAAACAAAGTTACGGTTACATTGATACACTCACACACTCACTCATGCAACACACCCTTCCATACGCACACACTCACATGCACATACACACGCATTTACATGTATAAACTCACACAACTACCCTCACACACTCTCACGTTCACTCAGATACATATGCCCTTACACATGCACACATTCACATGCACATATACATACTTATGTGCTCACACTCACATAACTTCACACACATTCATACACCCACACATGCATGTGCACTCACTTACATACAGTCACTCTTACACTCACACACACTAACACAATACACATTCACATATGCACAACTCACATACACACTCACATACTCTCACACACTCATACAAACCACATACAAACCACATATGCACTTGCACTCATATACATCACACACACACACTAACAAAACACATACTTGCACATACTCACATACATGTACTACACACTTACATACTCACACACACACACACACGCACACATACACAAGGCTGATGTCTGCAAACACATCTTAGTCAGGCTTTGGGAGCTGCCCCTTCCTGCTTACTGGAGCCAACTCCCACACCCTACATTTTCTTGCCAGGGCCCACAGGGACTTAGTGGTGACAAGGGGGTTCCTCAAAGCATAGAGGCGGGCGGTGGCCTGTACCCAGGAAGATTTCCATGGAGAACCCTGAGCCTCCAGGATTCCAGATGGCAGAACAGCACCAGCCACTGCACTCAATGTCCACTTTGCCCTGATCAGTCAGGGCACAAACACCAAACCCCATGCCAGGTCTTGCACACCCATGGCCCTTCTCAGAAGGAGAGGGCCAGGTGCCGGCCGAGGCTGGGGCCAGACTAGGCTCAGCTTCCTTTGGGTGAAGTCACAGTGACCCCAAGTGGTCACTTTGGTAAGGCACCTTCTGAACGGTATCGCCTTGGGGGCAGGAAAGTGTGAGCAGGCTGCAGAGACCCCAAGAGAGAAGGGAAGAAGGGGCAGAGCCTCCCACACACTCCCCCATAGAACTGGGGCAGATGGGCTGTTCCTGAATTGCATGAAAAGGCCGGGAAGGGGGACCAGGACAAAGCCAGATGGGTATGCTTCCATGTGTGCTTGGGCTTCTTTCAACGGGGTGGGGGAGGTTTGTCACTCCTACAGGGTGGAGTGACAAGCCATGTTCCTCTTTAATTTACCAGCACCAAGAAAACTCCCTTTGAGAATGGTCCTTAGTAGCAGTGCTTTTCTTGTTAAAAGTGGATATGTGGGCCAGTCCCTTCCTTAAAACCAAGATGGAATTGGCTACTTCCCTTGATACGTGAACATAGTCCACACCCACAAAGCAGGGAGATACTCTTGAAAGCCTGACTCCGGGAACCCTAGGAAGCACCCACCATTATCCAGAAAGATGAGCATGGGGAGTGTGGTAGCTCAGATCTTCACTGAACTAGAAAGTAGATTGGTGCCCCTGTGGCATGATTTCCAGGGCTCTTGGAAGGTCCACTCCAAACGTCTCCCCACCCGTGACACTTTTGGCCTCTAAATTCCACTGCTGAAAAATTTCTCAATGAGGGGGTCTTATCTAGATCCCTAGTTTTCATGGATTATTATGTCAGATCTTCCTTTGTACATGCTCTTTCCTCTGCCTGGGATGCCCTCCCCCCAGCCAGATGTCCATGCTTCCTTCAAAACCCAATCTCGCTATCCTCTTCTGGATATCTTCTCAGCACCCTGCCGCCACCATGCTGCTTATATGCCTCATATATTTTTTTGCTACGCTATGTACTAATAAAAAACAACAACAAAAAAAAACTCTTTTGGTCCAAAAACCTAAGAGTCTAGTGGGGAGACCAACATGAAAACTAACAATAATAATAATATAGTAACACAATTGCTACAAAAAAAACTAAGAGATTGACTGCAAGCTCCTAGGGGACAGGGTCCTCCATTTGTCCCTCTCTGAGAGGGCAGGTGCCCAGTGCACTAGGATCAACCACGTCCCTAACTCCAGTTTGATACACTCAAGTTTCACAGACATTGGGAGATGAACCCAGAGATTTAGAGCCACCTGAATGCAACCAAGCCTGCAGACCCCAAGTATCCTATTCATGTTTTTGCTGGCAAGGGACAGCAATCTCACTTTCTTGGACCTCCTTCTCCCTACCACTCGCCCTGCTAGCAGCAGCAAGCATGAAGAACAGGCTTCCTAAACTGAAGGGAATGAGTTCTTCTGCCTTTGTCACCCTGGTCCTTACAGTGCAGGTGAGAATGTGCTAGTCCCTGTTCCTTTCGAGTTCCGATTAACCTGTGACTATGACCTTGCCCCATTCTGACCACCAGAGAATTCCACATTTCCTTCATTCTATCTTGCCAAATCTCAGCTAACTTTCAAAGTCCAACTCAGTCCCTTCTCTAGAGAACCTTCTCTGGCTCTTCCAGCCCATGCTGATCTTGTCCTCCCTTTGAAATAGCTGTCAGCAGCCAGCCCCTGGCCTAGTGCCAGATAACTCCCAAATTCCTGTATGTTTACTCTACTCTTCCTCCTAGCCTGTCAGACTCAGGGACAGAAACCAAGCTATGATGTGTCAGAAAGAAGAAGGAACTAGGGTTCTAAACCTAGTTTTACCCTGTATTAGTTCTAACCTTGGTCAAGGAATGGACTTATCTGAGCTGTTTGCTCATCAGCAGTACCATACAGGCAGAGCTGCCTGGGCATTAAGCAAGATAACATGCATGGAGCTCTCAGAAACTCAGCTCTAACTATAGGGCTCTTTACCATCAGATGTGCAGGCATTATCCTTCATTTTCACCCCTCCTTTCCTCCCTCCCTTTCTTCTCCATTATCGTCTAGGTTAGCCATGGCATGTAGCTTACTACTTGACATCTTCTGGGTGCTCACTAAATAATTAACTGGCTTTTTAGGTACAGACGGTTTCTTTTCATCCCCAAAAGGGCAAGGGTGACATCTGCTCAGCTCACACAGTCTTGTGCCTGTCACAAAGGAGACCCTTAGTGACACTTGCTGGGAGGATGACTGGGTGCTTTAGGGCTCCGAGAAGAACGAGTGTGAGGTAAAATAGTTGATAAAAACCTCCACCTCCCAGCTGAACAAAGGAAGCTCTCTAAGGAATGGAGAGCAGTGGTTTCCTACAGGATGAATTTTCTGAACTATGGTTAAGAAAGAGAACAGAGCCATTTCTATGCTACCACTTGCAGGCATTGGATGGAAAGATAAAGGAGCATTGATCGAGACCAATGGGATCTTGACAAAGGGAGAAATCCTGGAAGGACTCTGAGTACTAATATATATAAGTGTGCTGGCTCTGCCTCGGATACACATTTTCTCTTCCAGCAGAACTGTATTTTACCTGCTGGCAAAGAGCAACAATTCACTTGTAGCGCAGGAAGAAAGCTGCCGAAAATCAAAGGAAAGCGGCAGGCACAAACCCATGAGCAAGTCCCACTTCCCCATTCCCTAGACAGGGTTCTTGGGCAGAGAGTGCTTTAAATTCTGCTCTGCTGTTTTCTGGGAGAAGATGATTCCGTTGTAAATTATTGAACATTTCATTTAAGCTTCATAAATAAGAACTGGGATGAAAATGTTCCGTGTTAGATCCAGCAACATATAATTTCTGTCTTGCTCCCTCGATCTGTCACCCTTCATCTACGTTGGAGAATTTCTACTTCATTATAGGCAATTGAAGATCTCCATCAGTTGCCTGAGAAAAGTAGTTTATGTCCCAAAGGTAATCTAATTTCTCCAACCAAGGATGTACCTGGGACTCACAGAACATATTGACGGAGATAAATGTGTGCTTCAAAAGGATCTGGGGGCATTGCAATCACCTACTCAATCTCGAGACAGGTACCTGGCTCAGCTGGGGTTGAGCTCCTCGCTAACACCTGAATCACTGGTTTGCATCAGAGCCAACAGGCTAAGTCTCAGCAAATTGACAACAACAGGTGTAGCTAGGACCGGCCTGTACCTACCTGGGACACGTTTGTAGCTGGTGAGCCCATTCACAAGGAAAAGGCCCAAAATCCTGTACAGTTCTCTGTGTAAGATAATAAAATACTACTTACTGTCACTATGGGTCAGGCACTGTGCTTTAAACACACTGGTTGATTTAATCCTCACAATGGCTCTCTGATACACATTATACCCATTACATAGAAACTCAGTATCAAAGATATTAAGTTATCATAGTTACACAGGTAGAAAGTGGTAGAGCCTGAATATAAATATAGGTATGGCAGACTTCAAATTGTCGAATTTCCAAGTTTACCTCCACTGATGTTGTCACTTTAGAGAAAGAAAGAGCTAAGGATTGGGAGAAGGATGGAGCTCATTTGAAAAAGGAACAAGAGGGCTGATTCTCAAGCCTACCCAGACAGGGCTTAGGGACTGTGTTCCTCTGAGGGAAAATGGCCTGGTCAGCATGGTCATCCTCAAGCATGGGGATGTTTATTACATAGGTTGTACCAAAGCCAGACTGAGGAATGGTGTGTGGGACCCTCTGGCAACCATGCAGTGTTCCTGTTACCTAAACTAAGCCATTTGTTAAGGAAAGGTTGCTCAAATGATTTCCTATCAAAATCAGGGGTCCCAGGGATGTCACAGCTGCCCTGCAGAGCAAGTTCAGTGAGTGGGGGAAATGGGTCAGCATCCCCTTCCTTCTAAAAGCCCCGAACACGAAGAACAAGAGCCTGGTGATCATCTCTAGCTGGTTGCAGACTTACTCTGTGCCACAGGTTGTTTGTTTGTTTTTTTTAAATAAAAAGATGGTTTACTGCAATTGAATAGAGGTCTCCCAAAATTCATGTCCACCTCGAACCTGTGAATGTGACCTTTCTTGGAAATAAGGTCTTTCCAGATGCTATCAAGTTAAGATGAGGTCATGCTGGAATAGAATAGGCTCTAAATCCAATGTGGTGTCCTTATAAGAAGAGGAGGAGACACAGACATGGGGGGGAAGACTGTGGGAGGACAAGAATAGAGACTGGAGTAATGCAGCTACAAGTCGAGGAGTGTCAAGGAGTGCTAGGGGCCACCAGGACCTAGGAAGAGGCACAGAAGTTCCTCCTCTAGAGCCTTCAGAGGGGATGCAGTCCTGCTGATACCTTTAATTCAGTCATCAAGACTTCAGAACTGTGGGAGAATAACTTCTGTTGTTTAAAGCCATCTAGTTTGTGGTCACTTGTAACAGCAGCCACAGGAGACTAACATAGATGGGGGCAAGTCCATCCAGCCCACTTCCACACAAGGTGGTGAGGAGGCGCCAAAGCATGTTCAATTCTGAAAAGCACAGATGTTACATTAATGCAGAATAGCATTGTCATCAGTCACGCTTCTTGGGAGCCACACAAAACCCCCACAGAGCCCCTCAGAAGTACTCAGACTGACCATTGGGGGGCCCCAGGATTGATCATTTTATTTTACTACCTTTTTCTATAATCCTGGCTCTAATAGCTGAAGATGAGTTTGATGCCTGTTGTAGTAGATAAAATAACGGCCCCCAAAGATATTCACATTCTAATACCTAGCACTTGTGAATATGTCACCTTTGAGGCAGAAGGCACTTTGCAGAAGTGATTAATTAAAGATCTTAAAGTAGAGAGATTATACTGTGGTATCCTGGTGGAGCCAATATCATCATGGGTTTTTGGGGTTTTTTTTGCTTTTGTTTTTAATTTTTTTATTTTAAAGATGTGGGGTATGATTCAGGGTTAGGTAAACAAATGTCCATTATGCAGGTACCCTTGATGATGAGGTGTGCCCCCCCTCCCCTGGTGGATTCCTACTATTGTCAATCCCACCCTCCCCCCCCCCACACCCACCCCCAGCAGTTTCCCACTATTGCCAATCCCTTTCTTATAGTATTACAATAATTGTTCAAGGTCCGCTTATGAGTGAGAACATGTGATACTCAGTTCTTTATACTCTAAGTTCACCCAGGTTGCTGTGAAATTCATGATTTTGCCCTTCTTTATGGCTGTGTAATATTCCATCACATCACGGGGTTTTTGTAAGATGAGTGCAGGGAGGTCAGAGTCAGAGTGGGCGTGATGAAGGCAGCAGAGAGCAGAGAGAGACAGATCTGACCAATCTGGCCATGCAGATCTCCTGGTTTTGAAGATAGATTCAGGGACCATGAGCGAGGGAGTGCAGGAAGCCTGTAAAACAGAAGAAGGGTTCTCCCTTAGAGCTCCAGAAGGAATGAAGTCCTGCTGAACCATTCTAGATGTCAGACCTCTGGGATTATAAGACAATACGTTTGTGTTGTGGTGAGCCGCTACATCTTGGTAATTTGTCATAGCAGCAATAGGAAATAAATACAGCAGTCAAACCAGTTGGTCTGAAAATGAATATAGATGAGGGTAGGGAGAGAGCCCAGAGAATTCCAGATTTTCTGAGAGCCTCTTAATGACCTTTTGTATTGAACAATTTTGGGACAATTGCTGTACAATTTTTGCATTTCTTCCATCACCTGGATTTCCCCTGAAGTTATCCTAAAATTCAATTCACAGCTTGAAATACCTGAGGCCTGGATTGCTGACCTTGATGCTCACAGCAACAGGGCTTCTGCATGTCCCTGAGTTAAAGGCCTGACAGCCCTGTGCTCTGAGAACAAGTCCATCCACTGCTGCTCCCTAGAAGGAACCCAGGAGCCCCCAAATGGCCTCAGCCTCTACCTATCAAAGGCACAGCTTGGTGCTTGTATATAACCTTCAGGAAATGCTTTCAAGGCCCATCTCCACACCGTCCCTCTTGATTCCAAACCCCCCCAAGTCACAGTTTATGCAAGAAATTCCTTGACTGGGTCTAGCCAACCTGAAACACTAAGTATACGGGAAGGCCTTCCACATGGGAGCCATCTCTGAAGATCGCTGACAAGCGTAATCTCACCACCCCCCCTAGAGTCCAGCAGCAAGAAGAAAGCTCTGCACAAGCCAGTTTATCCTCTTGACTTGGTATGGATTCCTAAGAAGTGAAATTGGAATTTCCTAAAAGGTAGAATTCAGAGGGGATTCAAGGAGAAGGAAACACAGGATATGAACAGGAGTCTAAGATCATTTTCTCCCCCCAGAAGTGTCAGCCTTCTGTGCTACACACACACACACACACACACACACACACACACAATAATGTTTGTTTCTCCATCTACCAATAGATCTGGTGCCTGGTACTGAGTATGGTGTTGGAATATCTGCTGTCATGAACTCACAGCAAAGCGTGCCGGCCACCATGAACGCCAGGACTGGTGAGTAGGGGGACTAGTGAGGAGACTAGGCTAGCCCATAAGCCCAAGGAGCCGTGGAAACTTGTCCTGGCAAGAATAAGTCAGAAGGCAGTGCCCCCAGTGAGCATGTCTCTAGTGACAACTGTCAGCCTAGAAGCAACATCTACCCTACGCTTAACCTCTGACCTCTGGCACACAGTTTAGAGTCCTACCCTCCTCCCCATAGACCTGAGTTTTGTGCCACTTGGTCTGAGGGACTGCCCATAGCAGAGCTAAAAATATCTAATAGCTTGGTGCCATAGCAGGCCATATTTCTATCTAGACCACCCCACAGGAGGCAAAATGCAGAGTCCCTCACCCTGCACCACAGACACCCTCAGAAAGACCACCTGACTTTGAAATGACTCATTAGATCCAAGGGGAGTAGAAAAGTCCACTTGAGACTCTCCCTGCTCTGGATCCAGCAATTTTGCTTCCAAATCCTGGGTAGATTTCAAAGTCACTCCAGTAGCTTAGCTACAAGCAGCTTGGGCTGGGCTGGGGATTCTAGACCAATTCCAAGCCAAGGTTCCATCTCGCACAGACCATCTCTCTAGAGAATCACGAGTACAGGGTCTCCAGGAGTCCTCAGATCCAGCTGCCTTCACACCCGTGGTTAGACCAAGTCAAGATGGTCTCAGCAATGGCATGAGGGGAACACTACAGTTGCCAGGGATGGCATATCCCTATGTGATGTATCTCCTGTTTGGCCAAGGTTGGCTTGTTGAGAAAAGCTGGGAGAGAATAAATACAGAGAACTTGAAAGGCAGCAGCCAGCTTTGCCCCAGAGGTGGATGCATCTTGGAGGTATTGGAGATGCTAATGCCTTTTCTGCAGGTTGCCCATCTGTTTGCCAAGCCATTGTCCATCTTTCAAAGGGAAGATGCTTAGCAAACTGTGAGAGAAGTGTCATCAGTGACAAGCCAATGCTTATGGTTAGCAGGTCTACTGATCACTTAGGAACACATGGGGTGGGGGCGTCAATACATACTGGGCAATCTATCTAAGCTAGGCAATTTATGTTGACCCACAGAACTCGACAGTCCCCGAGACCTCATGGTGACAGCCTCCTCAGAGACCTCCATCTCCCTCATCTGGACCAAGGCCAGTGGCCCCATCGACCACTACCGAATTACCTTCACTCCGTCCTCTGGGATCGCCTCCGAAGTAACTGTGCCCAGGGACAGAACCTCGTACATGCTGACAGATCTGGAGCCTGGGGCAGAGTACATCATTTCCATCACCGCAGAGAGAGGCCGACAACAGAGTTTGGAGTCCACTGTGGATGCCTTCACAGGTACTAGGGCAACAGAAATCCCAGTCAGGGCTCAAGAGTCAGTAGACCTTAGTGTAAGGAGGTCATCTGGGCATCGTCCTCTTCCAGAATCCCATTCCTTCAAAGAGAGAAGAAGAGATGGGTAGAAAAAGAAGGGGGTGGGGTAGAAACTAACAGGACGTCAAGCAGGAAGGGTTGAGAGGAGAAGGGAGAGTGGGCAAGGATGCCACCTGCCTCAGCACTTGTGTCTGGTTTCTAGTGGCCTACTCATAGTAGCTAACGCTGTTTATCTCTCCCAACTGCCCTGGGTCAGGGACATTCAGAGATCTGTGGGGTCCTGCAAAATTCCTTGCATATGGAGGCTTTCAACCCTAGGCCTGTATCACAAATAGCTCACAGAGGTATTTCTGGTTTCATCAGAATCAATGTTTCAGTATATTGCTTAGAAAAAGTGGCATGCATAGGACAGTGAGAAGGTGGGAGCTCTCAAGCAGCAGGCAGAGGCATGGCCCTTGTAAGCTGAGAGCAGCTCCCTTCCATCAGGAAGCTCTGCTAGTCCTCACATGTGCTCCAGAAATCTCTGTCTCCTCACTTGGCAGGCTTTCGCCCCATCTCGCATCTGCACTTTTCCCACGTGACCTCATCCAGCGTGAACATCACCTGGAGTGACCCATCTCCCCCTGCAGACAGACTCATTCTGAACTACAGCCCCAAGGATGAAGAGGAGGAGATGATGGAGGTCTCCCTGGACACCACCAAGAGGCATGCTGTTCTGACAGGACTGCAGCCAGCCACTGAGTATATTGTGAACCTGGTGGCTGTCCACGGCACAGTGACCTCTGAGCCCATCGTGGGCTCCATTACCACAGGTAAGGCTGGAGGATTTAACAGCAGTGGTGAAGAGTGTTCTCACAGTAGCCTTTGACAAATCGATGAAATTTAAAGAGAAACACCCAAGGTGTAAGAAGTGACCTTTATGCCTAGAGATGGTCTGTGAGCTGTTCTGAAATAGCCAATTCTTCCAGTGCTGCATACAATGTGATGTGTAAGATGAGAAGTTCCCAATTGGAAGGTGAGACAGACTCAATGTTTTGTAGAGGCCAAGGCTTGAGTGCCTTGGTCCAGACGGGTAAAGAGACACCCATTCCTATTCTGGAGAGCTACCTCTCGACTACCCAGCTAAGTCACTGGTGCAAATGATGCTTCTTCAGCATCACATGGGACTAGTGTGCTACTATGTAGTGGCACTCAGAGAATGGAGTTGATTTGTAAGTTGTTTGGAAAACACAGGTACTCTAAGATATATTGGATCAATCCCATCTCATCATTCCCACATTCAACGCCAAACATGAGGCACATATGAGTAAGGACATACATGTTTGGGTAGTTTCTTACATACTGACAGGAATTCACAACCAGGACAAGTGGATTAAACACTCAGCTGACTCACCTCTGCAATCCTCTAGCAGTCAAAAAAAATATGCTGTATAAACGAAATGCAGTTTAGGAAAATGGGTTTGCTCTGGGCTTGTACTCCAAAATCCCTGTATACTCAGTAGTTAGTTTCTTGAAATTGAACCAAAGGTGGTTGCTAGAAAATAAGAAACAGAGGCAAAATTGGGTTTATCTAAGAGAAGTTTCCCCAGAGAAAATGACTATTCCTCCCACTTCAAAACAAAACATATGCGCCTAAAGAAAACTTCCTTGTTGCCTGCAGATAGGTAGTACTTGCTGCACAAGCAGAGACCTTGCCAGAGTGACTTCACACTGTTAAAATGTTCTCCATGAACATGACATTAGCCAGATCTGCAAGGCTTCAGGTGAAGCATCAGCCTGACCGTGGCTTCAAGGATGCCCTATTACATAAACAAGGTCTTGTCTGTCTTTGGAACACTGTTTGCTCTTGATCAACATCAAGCCAAGGATAAGAATTTCTTTTTCACACTGTGCTTTCTCTTTTCCACCCCACCTGGTTTCTTGTAGGAATTGATCCCCCCAAAGACATCACAATTAGCAATGTGACAAAGGACTCAGTGACAGTATCCTGGAGCCCTCCTGTTGCATCTTTTGATTACTACCGAGTATCCTATCGACCCACCCAAGGTAATAAAGTGATTTGATTTCTCAAAGATGGATGGGATTTGGATCTGGGTGAAGACTGTTATGGGAGAACTAGCATATCCTACAGGACATCACCTGCCTGCGTTTCCCCTCACCTCTGTGGTGTGCTCTGCCAGCACTCATGTTGGAAAACCCTGCACTCAGCAGCCCTTCTTGAAAAAGGCATGGTTATATCCATCCAAAACAGGCCTTTCACCGGCAGAGGTGATGGGTCACCTTGATCCCAGCAGTATTAGAAGAAACAAAGAGTCCAAAAAGAATCCGCCAAGACCCGGGGTCACATTAACTTTCCAAATGGAGTAAAGTTCAAGGCTGGAGTCCAGGGGATGGCTAAAGACCCAGCAAAGCCAGATAGAGCCTTGGAGGGAACCACAGTGACGTGGTCCTATTTCTGCCACCCCAGCCAAGCTGTGAGTCAGAGGAAGCTGGCCCAGACCTCTCCTTCGTGCTGCCAGTTCCTTCTGGAGTATGTAGTATCGTTAACAAAAGTGAGGGCATGCTCACTTCCAGTGAGGGGGCAGGACAGCCTTCCATGGCAAAGTGCTGCTGGGAGCCCCTATGTAGACGGTACCATGTCCCGTGAACTGTGTGGGTGAGAGAGCTGCGACCTCTAACTGTTGATTCTGCTCTTCTCCAGTGGGACGGCTGGACAGCTCGGTGGTGCCCAACACTGTGACAGAGTTCACCATCACCAGGCTGTACCCAGCCACTGAATACGAAATCAGCCTCAATAGCGTGCGGGGCAGGGAGGAGAGTGAGCGCATCTGCACTCTGGTGCACACAGGTAGGTACATTGCCCTGCCATGCATTAAGTCAAGACCCTGACCCAGAACCTGCAGCAAGAAAGGCCAAGCATGAAGCTGTCAGTCCCACACAAAGGGCACTGGTTTTGGGGTCCAGTGCTCCACTCTTGGTTGCTCCTCCTACTCACTGTATCCTGCAGGGGAATTTGCAATTTCTGTGCCCCCTGATAGTCCTCTCTAATACCAAGAGTTCAGAGAGTTGCCCTTTAAGAGTCTTACTGGCTTAGGTTAGGACGTTCCATGAAATATTTAATATAAAAAGTGCCCTTTCAAAGATACATGATGGAAGAGAATTCCAGAACAGACATCTAAATCATCCATCTGATTTTTTAAGACTCAGAGAAGAAAATTCACCTCAGAGAGGAAAAGGATTGTTATTCCAGTAATGAAATTGGGGTCACGAAACTCTTCATCAGCTATGGCCAGAAACCACGCAGGGGTTGCATTCCCTCTTGCTTTATGCTCCATGGAGAACAAAGACCTCACAGTGGCCATGCTTCTGAAGACAGAGATGGGACACTGCTCTGAGAACATCCTGGGCCACTGGCCGGAGCTCCATGTAGTTCATGTTCTCTGACAGGCCCTCTAGTCACATCAGATGTCCTTTGCATCCTGCATCATCTCCTGTGCCCTGAGCCAGAGGAAGGGAGGTGAGAAGGGAGCGGCCTGCTTGCAATATGGGAGAGAGAAGGGAAGTCCAAATCCCATGGCTTTTCTCTGGACAATAAGCCCTGTGGATGGGCCTGGGAACAGGACTTCTTCAGTAGCTACATGTCCCCTCCATCCCCGACCCCTCAGCAAGTGCACCATGCAGAGATAGCAAAGATTTGCCATAGAAGTCACTAGAAGGCACAGCCATAATTTTCTGTTCCCAACCCCTAGACCAAGCCTCCTAGTTAAACCATCATTCCCACAGCATGTGGGGAAATACCCAGCTTGCCTCATCAGGAGAGCACCTGGGTTTCCTGAGTTGCTTAATTTCCCTGAAAATTGTATTTCCCGAATAAGGGAATTCCTTACTGCTTTTGTAGAAGTTTTCACAAACCCAGAAACAGCATCTACAAAGCAATGAACAAAGAAATATTCCTTCAGAAACACAAACATTATTCTTCTAAAGCAGACAGGATATTCTAATCTTCCCTAGTCTCCTCTCAGGCCTATGACTACAGATGACCCAGTCATGTTTTTGTTTTTGTTTTTTAATTCAGTCTTGCCCTATCTATCAAATTATCTGTGCCTATTATTCTATCAACAATTGTTGACCAGAAGTGATGGCCCATAAGCCAAAAAGAAGTCCCTATCCCACCTTCCTAGAAGTCCTAGAAATTCATATTAAATAAATTAGTCTTTGACCCACTGAGGACAATAAAATGGATTTCAAGAGCCTCCCATCCTCAAGATTAAAAAGAGCAGCAACTTCGGTCAAAAACTCAATCCTTGGGTTCTTTATAATAAGCAGCTAATGTCTCTAAAGCAGATACTTGTTGCACCAATCCAAAGTGCCCTCCTCCAAGTTTAGACCAAACAATTTCAGCAACTTCCAATAACTGGGTTGCCCTCAGAAGCATTTTATTGTTGTTGTTTTAACTTGAGACCTATGATCTCACACCTTTGGAAATGAGTACCAAAGGGTCTCATGCATGTCTCAGAGAGCTCAAGTCAACTGCAGTCTCATAAGGGCTGCATTTAAAGAACTCTTCGAAGACACAGATTATGAATGCAATTTAAATTTTAGAATTATAAAAATATTTTCTGGCTGTTGCTTTGTGATGAGGGACATAAGCAAGCAAAAATTCACCTTCAATTAGAGAACAGGGCCAGATCGACAGGAGAGCTTGACTCCCACAAGTAAATTGCCTAACTCTTAAGCTGAGCTGGTACCTAAAACGTTGTAATAATATTGTTTTGTAATGTTACATTGATGGAAGGGAAGCATAGACATAGAACAAAGGCTGAGCACATGGGCAAGAAGAACAGGAAGCTGGTCCTATGACAAACACACACTGTCCCCTGACAGGCTCTTGTGGCCGCCCTAACACTGTAAAATTCCTCTTACTACCAATGCAACAAAAAAGATACCCAGGACTCAGTCCTGAGTGAGTAGTGAAACAAGAAGGCAATGGTCAGATATGACTATAGAGGTACCCAGAGTTCCGCATCATCACTTCACAAGTACTTACTGAGCACCTCCTACGTTCTCAGTCCCAGATACTCCAGCCCCAACGGAGATCCCAACCACTTCCTGAAGCTCATCAACAGACATCTTTCTCCAAGGCACACTCTGATGTGTATAAAAGTGCAAATAGCCTGGCAAGAAGGAGTATCCATTCACTAAAAGTTATAATGATTCTTGTGTGTTCTTAGTTTCTCCATCTTGATTTAAATGTTGAAAACACAACAGCTGTGCCTTGAAATCCCCCTTAGCATCTGACCCAGTGCTCTGCACATAAAGAATTAACAAATGAATTAAAAGGAAGAGCTGGGGGCAATCAGGGGTGAACTGGATACTTGAGAGGAAGGAGGAACGTAAAAGAGGAAGGGGCTGGTGGAGCCAGAAAGAAAGGAGGGAAGAGGTCTGTGCTCACATCACTATTTTTACAGCACAACAGCAGACGTGCATCAAGAGGAAACTTCTGAGATAGCTCCCTGCACTCTTCTTCCCTTTAATGGATCCTCTCCTGTTTCAGCCATGGACAACCCTGTGGATCTGTTTGCCACCAACATCACCCCAACGGAAGCCCTGCTGCAGTGGAAGGCACCAATGGGGGAAGTGGAGAACTATGTCATCATTCTCACACACTTCGCAGGTGGGCATCTGCAGGCCTATGATCAGGCAGATGGGGAGAGTGGGGAGCGGGGCTGCAGACCAGCATGGAAATGAATAAACAAAACATCTTGTCAATCTGAAGGATAAATTAGATATTTTTTGGCTTCAGTTACACTGTAAAGCCTTCAAGGTATCCCCCAACTCTGCAAACTGTATCAACTCTAGAGGAATTGAGAAAGCTGAATCTGAAAGGTACATATAACCAAAGTCAAATACAAATACAGAGAAATAGCACCAGGAAGACAAAAACTCAGAACGGAGCTAAGACTTGTCCCAAAATGCTATGAATAAGAAAGCAGACTTTTCTAGATACTTACAGAGCAAGAAAAACACTGAAGTTCTAGGACCAAGCTTGGAACAGATAACATGTGATAACAGGTGACAAAGGATTCAGTGAAGCTAAACTCATCTGTTGCTTTGGTCTTCTCTGCTCAGATCCAGCCCCAAAGGTTGAACCAGCACAAAATCTTGAATGTCAATGTCTTCTTTATCATGCTTGTTCGCCTGACGCTGTTTGATGCTGAAGAGAGAAGCCCAAAGCAAAATCATGTTGTGTCCTCTAAGTCTCCAGGCTTAGGAAAATCATTTCCCTGCCTCCATTAAACAAGTGGTCACAGAATTGTTGTGGGTTATATTCAGGAATCCAGAGAACAAAGCTACCAGAAGACAGAAGGCAGGCAGATGTCTTGATTTTCAAAAATGGCAGAGAGAGAGAGTCAATTCTGTAAGCTGCAAAGAAGTAGGCTTATTGTCAAGGCTTTGGAAAGTAAAAACTAAAACAGACGATTAAACAACTTGGAAAAGGAATTAGTAATGACTGTCTACCAGCACAGGTTCACTTAGCATACGTTTTATCAAAACCACTTTATGTCCTCGTTCTTCTTGGCAAGCCTGCCAGCACATTTGTGTTTCAACAAGGCATTAGAAAACCCCTCTTAACACTTGGTTCTTAGTTAAAATGGAAAAATGCATGATGAATCCTATTTGGAGTTAGCTGAAACTGTAGCTGATTGAACAGCCCACCTCAAAGAGTGAATGTCGTTACCATGGATACGTCCTGACCCTCTGTGTCAGGCACAGGCACACGCCTCCTCACATGCCACCCTGCGTGCCTCAACTCATCATGCCTTCTGGAGCCCCCATGCATTTGCACATGCCGTTTCCTCCACCAGGAAATTCTCTAGTTTGTCTCCCTAAAAAACCCATCCTTCAAGTCTTAGTTTCAACACAGTCTCCTCTGTCAAAGCTCCCCTTATTTCTTAAGGCAGTCAGATACACTCACAGGTACAAAGCACACAGCTCCTTCACTGCAATTAACTCCCATTCATTCAACAAATATTTCTGATGACCTCTTACAGGCCATATGTTCTATAAGGCTATAAGGATTCAGAAACAAGATGTGAGTTATAGTCTTTGTGAAACTCACGTGTAGTGATGATGCAGAGATGTAAACAGTTACCATTTGATGTGAGCACTGTGTGATGCAGGTAAGCTCAGAACATCATGACCACATCCGATGGGCGACTGTGATTGGGGTCAAGGTATGGAAAAGAAAGAAGAAAGGAGGGTCTTAGTTGAAGTGAAAGAAAAGGGGGAAGAACAGGGAATTAAAGGCAAAGAGCAGCCTGTGTGCATTTGCAGAGGTGTGAGAAAATGTGGGGGCTCTGAGGAACTGCTGTAGTCTTGTCTACTGAAGTACTGACCCATGGCATGCTGTGCCAAGGAGGATGCTGAAGTGTCAGAATCATTATACACACTCTTCCAAAGTGCATGGGACTTTAACTTTCTGTGTATGGCTTTCTCTGCTTTTACACCACAAGAAACCTAAAGCCTCAGGCCCTATCTAGTTTGGAGATGTGCCTAGTAAACTTTGTTCAATACTGAATGATTGGGAAGTATTCTAATTGCCCAACAGAGGCTTGGCCCTGATCTAGTGAACAGTTTTATCAACAGCTTGAATGAATTCAGGGAAGACATGCTACTGAATTTGTGTATAAAACAAAACTGTGATCAATAGACTCCAAATTCAAAAATATTTTAACAAACTGAAACAGCAGTCCAAAATCCAATCAACAAGGCAAAATACAATAGGAATAAATGCAGACACTGCCCATGGATGAGAAAACCAACTAACAAGTTTAGATTGAGAAGTGAAGGGAGCAGTGATAAACAAGGTCTTTGATTTGTAGTAACCTTGGCCTGAGACGGCATATCACATGGCTGCCCCCAAAACCTAATGAATTCACGTAAATGGCACAGAGATAAGCAGAAGCTGATCCTGTTCATGTCATTGATCAGTACATCTCAGCTATTGTTCTCAATTCTCTTTTGAGCTTTGCATTTTGGCAGAGACACTGACAAACTGTTTCTTGTCCAAAGAAAAGCAGTCAGGATAGTAAAGGTTTTAGAATTATCACATAAACACAATGAGAGGTGGAGGCTGAATTTTCTCATCTAGAGGAGTGAGGACTTGATTAGGAAGGATGATGAGGAGGAAGGGTTGTGCAAAGGATTCGGTTTATTCTTTTTTTTTTTTAAGTCAGAGCCTCATTTTGTCACCCAGGCTGGTGTGCAGAGGCATGCTCACAGCCACCGCAGCCTCAACCTGCTGGGCTCAGGCAATCCTTCTGCCTCAACCTTCCTAGTAGCTGAAACTACAGGCAAGTGCTACCACACCCGGTTTTTTGTTTTGTTTTGTTTTGTTTTGTAGAGACGAGGTCTTACCACGTTGCCCAGACTGGTCTTGAACCCTTGAGTTTAGGCAATCCTCTCACCCCGGCCTCCCAAAGTGCTGGGATTACAGGCTTGAGCCACCATGTCCGGTCAGATTTGGTTTATTCTTTGTAGCTCCAATGACCTCGAGAGAAGTTACAGAGAAGATGAGTTGACCTCCATATAAGGAATATTTTTCTCAACTAAGATGTAAAGAGAGTGGAGAAGGGGTCCCTGCATCAATAAGATACTAAGCTAGATGGTCTATGAAATACTTTTCCCAAAGTTCTCCAGTATTAAATCCTTCCTAAGTTGAGTAGTCTTCTATCTATCTATCTATCTATCTATCTATCTATCTATCTATCTATCTATCTATCTATCTATCTATCTCTCATCTATCATCTACCTACCTATCCATCTACCTATCTATCTATCTACCTCCAATTTCAGTGGCTGGAGAGACCATCCTGGTTGATGGAATCAGTGAAGAATTTCAGCTTGTCAACTTGCTTCCTAGCACCCACTACACAGCTACCATGTATGCTACCAATGGGCCTCTCACCAGTGGCACCATCAGCACCAATTTCTCTACCCGTGAGTACATGGTCATCTACATACTCCATACCCCTGTAAGCTTCTGTGGATCCTAAAAATGAATGGTTTCCTTATGGTGAACTGAATTATATCCTATCAGCTTTGGACAGTGCAGCTATGGGCTGTTCTTATCTTGGCTGTCTGCAGCTCAAATTCAGGGAAAGTGAGCTGTGACTCTTGGCCAACAGGCACACGTCTGTTTTCTGCTCTCACCCTCAGTCTGGGTGACAGCAGTATAACCAGGCCAAAAGAGGCTGGTTCTGGGAATACATCTGACCCAGGAAAGTCTGATGGATATAAAAGAGCTAGATATCAAGGACAAAACTGCTGAGTGGGGTCATGACCGAGAGAACAGTAGACAAAGGTAACAAGTAGGAGTGTCATCAATTCAAGAGTGACATGAGGTTTTAACAGATTCAGTGTCCCCAGACATGGAGGCTCAAAGAGAGATGGCACACCCAAGCCCATGGCCCTGTGGCGGAAAGGGAGAATGATCATGGCACTGAACAATTCTCTTCTGACCCAGGAGCACCCGTTATGCTCCTGTCCAGGCCAGAAGTAGTGTCAGCATGTGAGTAATCCTGAGATAGAGTTTAGAGAAGAGGTGGGAGAGCAGATGAAAGCTATGTAGGGAGAAGCCAGGGGGGCAGGCACACACCAGCATTCTCTCCCCTTTACAGTCCTGGACCCTCCTGCAAACCTGACAGCCAGTGAAGTCACCAGACAAAGTGCCCTGATTTCTTGGCAGCCTCCCAGGGCAGAGATTGAGAACTATGTCTTGACCTACAAATCTGTTGATGGAAGCCGCAAGGTAAGGCTTTGCTGAAAGGGGGAGAGACCATGTGGAAACTGACCAGTGGAATCATCAAGGAAAATGCAGGGAGGGGGAAGAAAGTAACCCACAGGGAATGAACTAGATTTCTCATTATGGAACTTCAGTTGAGGAAAGTGCCTTATTTGCAAACCAAAAGACCTGAATGCTTGTCCTGGTCCTACTACTAATCTCTACACAAGTTGAGGAAAAGCCTTAAGCCTCTTCCACGCTTGTTTTCATCTCTAGAAAATGGGGGCATCTACCCTGCAATTTCGCTAGGTTGTGGTGGTGTTTCCAAAGTGACAACACAAAGCACATTGGAAACTTCCAAGTACATGGTATTGGAATAATCTTTCACCATCAGGGCCAAGTAAACATGAGTTGGATACAAAATTCAACAGGCTTTTATGCCTCTTGACAAGCATAATAAAGGCTATATCTATATAGCCTACAGTAAAGAAACAACACGTTTTTGTTTTATGTAATCAGTTGAAACAGTCCATCTAGAGCACTGGTTTTCAGATTGTTGTTAGCAATAGGATCCTATTTAAAAGAGAATTCATATACAGAAGCCAAGTACACATAATAGATTTCAGCAGAGCTAGTGTGTTGGATGGGAAGGAGGAGGCTTAAGATGCTGCTCCCTCAGCCTCTTCCTCTGCTCTCGGGCAAGCTTGGTACAATCTGAAAAACCACTGGGTTCACTAATCCAGGCACCTCAATTTATCCTGGTGTGCATTTGTGAGATAGGAACGGCCTGCATAGACATGAAAGTCTCCTTTCTAACTATGGTACTATTTTCTCCTTATCACAAGATAGAGTGGACAAGGGCCACTGCAATGCTGACCTAGCTGCCCCTGAGATTTGGACTCCCCTTCCCCACTGTCCCATGTTGCAAGCTGGTTGTCCCTTTCATTCCCTTCCTCTGGCTCATTATGCAGGAGCTGATAGTGGATGCAGAGGACACCTGGATCCGCCTGGAGGGCCTGTCAGAGAACACAGACTACACGGTGCTCCTCCAGGCAGCCCAGGACGCCTCATGGAGCAGTGTCACTTCCACCGCCTTCACCACAGGTGAGGAAGTACAGCCACCTGGTGCCTTCTTCTTGCCAGCCCCTCAGCACCTCGATGAGACTCGGCCTAGGAGGGGCCTGTCAAAGAGTCTCCATTACTTTCTTCTTCCTCACCCCTTTCCAAGGTTCTACCAGGAGGCCTCTCACTATCAAGGCAACCACAGGAACCAGCAGTGAAAATCCCTGGTTCATTCAGACTAACCAAATGCTTAAAGACATCAGGTTCCTTCTTGTTCAGATAATCTGCTAGGGTTTTTCAGCAAAGTTTGTCCTTCCTTTCCTCCTTCCTCTGCTACCTGTAATCAGAGACTTACCTCATAAAAGTGGTGGAGTGAACCTTCAACATTAAAACTGCAGCTCCTCTCCATGCACAAAGAACATTCAACTCCCTGTGACCTCACTCAGTTCTTAAAACAACTGGTGAGCAAGGCTTTATGAGCTCCAGCCAAGGTGCATGGAAGCCAAAGGCTTATGTGGCTAATAAGTAACTTGTAAGAACTTGAGCCAAGACCTTCTACTTCTAAATTCAGCTGTTCCTCCTGCCTTCCCTCTCTAAGTGATCATAAGATACTTGGAAAATGCTCTTAAGAGATAAAAGATGTCCTAATATCTACAACAGGAAATAACCTAATATCTCACCTTGGAGCATTATTTGCCAGGTACTGTTCTAACTGAGTTGCGTGCATGGTTTCATTTAACTCCCACAACAACCTTCGTGATTTTTTTACAGTTGAGAACATTGGGCCAAAGAGAGGTAAGGAAACTCACCCAATATCCTATAACTCTTTGGGAGAGCTGGGATTTAACCTCAGATGGTCCAGCTCTGGGGTCTGTGCTAATGACATTTCTCTCTACAACCTCCCACGGTGCCTTCCACAGCCTTTGATAGAGTTTGTCCAGCCTAGACTTTGAGTTTTCTCCCTGCCCCACATATAAGGGTGTGAATATGCATGTGGGGGAGTAGATGTGAGCATGTCCCTTATGCCAGGGCACATTCTACCTGCCATCTCAGAGCACCAGGACTGTCGGATTCCTGCTCATGCCCCAAAGCCTATCCCTTCATCTCCACAGAGGTGATGAAAAGTCACCCAACCCTACCCAGGTATCTCCCCTACTGGACTGGTTCTAAATGACAAAGCAGGACACTGATCAAATGTGCCAGAATGTCCTCAGTAGTTCTGTGGGGTAGTGAGAAGGTGAATGAGCCCTCTTTTCCCTTCTGTTTCATACTTTCCAATACCTCACAAAGTATCCTCAATGAACACATTAATCAGAAAAACAAAAAATTTTTTTTTGAGTTGGAGTCTCACTCCGTCGCCCAGACTGGAGTGCAGTGGCACGCTCCCGGCCACCGCAGCCTTGACCCGCTGGGCTCCGGCGATCCTTCCACCTCAGCCTTCTGAGTAGCCGAATTACAGGTCTGGCTAATTTTTGATTTATTGTAGAGATGAGGTCTCGCCAAGTTGCCTGAGCAGGTCTTGAACCCGCGGGCTCAGGCAATACACTCACCTCGGCCTCCCAAAGCTCGGGGATTACAGGCTGAGCCACTGAGCCCGGGCAAGAAAAACAAAATTTTTAACTAAAAAATAAAAATAAACCTTCATCACATAACCAAGACATGATTCCAAGACGTGTCTTTACTAAGTAGAACTTAGAGGGCACTTGACCTCTTTCATGGGGCTGACATCAATTATACTGTACTTCCACGTCCCTTCAAAGATGTCTGATCTCAGAACAAGGGTGTTACCCTCTTCTTGCTCAAGCCTTCCCTGCACATTTGCAGGCAATTAAAGAGACCTCCTTGGACCTGTTTTCCAGGCTACCACATAAAAGACCCATGGGTTGAAGCTTCCCACTGAATTAAGAATTTCTTTCCTATAAAAAGGACACAGATGACAGACACTTAAACAGAGCTCCCAATTTGCATATTTATTAGGTCTAAATTAATCATTTTGTCCCCAAAATGCATGGGTTGCAGTGCTTGCTCAGTGTAGTATGAGCTTTTATTCCCATTCTGGTGACACCACAGCTAGCAGTTGTGAGCAGTATGACAATGTGCTGGAAGTTTCTGAGGCATCTGTGGCTGTGCCTCTCTCCAGATCCACCTGAACTGTCAAAGTATACCAGTTCCTGTGCCACGCACTGCCCTCTCTTAGATGTAGCTGCACCAAGGGATATGGGATCAGATAAGCCGATTAACAACCCCCGTGGGACTCAGGACAGGAGGCAGAGTTGTGGCTTTAGTGGACAGTGCAGGGGACCATCAGGGTATATTTAGGTTGTTTGTTTGTTTTTACAAGACTCCAACTGACACTGGGGTTCTTGAGGAATGACCAGTACCAGCTCAGGAAGGAGAAAAGGGAAGAGCCTAATTTCCTATGCAGTGAGTGTAGTTACTGACGGAGCTGCTTGGTGTGGAGATTTGAGTACCAGAGAAGGACTCGTTACTGCTTCTGTGGTACATGGCGAGGGTATGTTTGGAAACATTTGCAATGCTGCTGGAAACCTCAAATTTAAATGTCAGTCACTGATGCATACCGAGCCCTGCTGGCTTTGGCTTGGAGATTTATCAGAACCCCATTCTGGTTGCGGAATGAAAATTTCTTGGATAGAAGGAATGCATGTGAAAGTTCTTTGCACAAATCCTGGCACATAGCAGACATAAGAGAGAGTGGTTGGATTGAATAGTCAGATCTCAGCTGCAGAGCACAGAAGAGGGCTCTCTGGTGAAACAAAGCTGACAGAGGAGAAGATGCCTAATACCCCTCCCAGGGATGGCACAGGCAAAGAGGGTTGCAGCCTGCAGAGTACGATGCCCAAAGTTCCTCTGACTTCAGGCTCTGCCTGCCACCCCCATGCAAATTTCCCTGGATAAATTACACTAGTCTATGTTGTCATTTATATGCTAATATTAATGAGTGCTCATTGCCTGCACCAGCTGCCCCCCCCCCCCACCTTTTCTACTTCTGCCAAGAGCAAATTTTATTCAATAGGAGGAGAAAGCAGGGGTATCAGTTTTCAAAGAGTGAAGATAGGGATGTTATCAACAAGAGAAAGAAGCAAAAATATAGAGCAGACTGTCTTCACTGACATGCAGAGCTGGAGCATTGCCAGTTGGGGGCCCACAGGCTTGAGTTACTCTTGCAGAGCGAGAAGTCTGAGGAACACTGGAAGCTTTCCCTGTGATGACTATCCAGGGCTTGTGGATTTACAGGTTCATTTCTTTTTTAGTAATTAGTATCTTTTCCAACTTTGTTGATAGTACCTGAGTTTTCCAATGAGCCTGCTCTTAGGATGAGCTCATCTCAGTTGGTCATTCTGAGTATTTTTTTAGCCTTCTCTGACAGAACAACAGAGTACTTAAAGTTTGGTCCCAAAATGGCCTTCTGACAGACTCTCACTTTGTTCTGGGTGGACCAAGATAAGAGATTCATTTCAAACAAGATGCCTACCTTAAATGGCCTGAAAAAGAGTTAGAATGTCAAAAATAAAAATAAAAATTTAAAGTGAGAGAGAAAAGAGCAAGCCCTTACAAATTCCCAAAAGCTTGCTTTGATCAAGATGTCTTCCCTTGTTGTGTTCCTGCCACATAGCATAAGTCCATTGCATTCTTTCCATCATGTTAATAGCTTCCTGTCCTCTTGTCTCTGGTGTTTGCACAAGACTCTGGGGGGAATTAAATACAAGTAGTATGGAAGAGAAAAAATATGGATACATTATTTATAATTTACTGTCGCCTGAAATTTCATCCAAGGTCTACTTGTCTTTTAAAGACATGAATATAAATGAGGAAACAAATATTCCCTGCAGAGCAGCGGGACTTGGTGAAATGATCATCTGAGAGGCAGGTTTCGTTGTCTCTTTTAATACTATAAAAAGCAAACAAGGCTCTTGCTAAAGCTTGTCCTAAGAGACAGTGAACACTATAAAGTAGGTTGCCTTGACCTTGAGGTTAAGTGAACACAATCACTTGCAGAGGTGCCCAGAGATGGGTAATGAGTTTTCTTTTATTACTTTTGCTCCAGTCCCTGCCATTCCACATCTAGGCTGAGCTGCTCTGCGGGGCTTTGTAGGAAAACTCTGGAGTCTACTCTAACTCAAGTTTCAGTTTTTGAGGTCATGAAAATTAATGAAGAATGGCAAACACTAGACTCTGGGACAATAATTGATGGATCATGGAAATCCTCATTGTTAATAGATATTATAGTCAGAAAGGAAGGCCTCATTAACACCAACCACTGCATCTAACCTCAGATATACCATTCGTCCTCCTCACGAAGATGGGGAGCTGACAGGGCTTCTCTGTGCTCCACTACTTACAAACAGCTTAAGTTCTTGCTTTATTGAGACAAGCATACCCCTAAAGGAAAGGCCTACCTTCTTTCTTTGAGACCTGGCTATGGAGAAGGAAGCAGGGCACTAACCATCTCATTTGGATGAACCATTCCCATGTATGCCCAAAATGAATGTACAGATGATGTCAGATCAGAGGTGTCCGTGAATCACACTGCCCCAGTTATTGGCAATCATCAACATCAATCTCCGACAAGTTCCCAGTCTGTGTTTACTCATGCCTTTCCTTTTATCCTCATCTCTTCTTCCACCTTCTGTAGGCAACCATTCTGATGTGTTAAATTCATACTTTTGTGTTTGTATGTGTTTTTGAAAAATGTGTTCTTATAAAATTGTTTTGAGTATAGATATTTTAAATATATGTGTGTGGCATTGGATTACGTAACACATCCCCTGTTCCCATAGTTTTTACTCAGCACTGTGTTTTAGACCTATCCACGTTACTAGGCATGTATATCATCTTTTGCTTCCAAGCATGGCAAAACACTGCGCCTATCACATGTTACCTCTCCATTCTCTCAGAGATGGATGTCAGATTGTCCCCAGCCTCCCACCATCACCAATGGTACTGCAGTAAATACCTTGTACATGTCCACTTGTGGGTCAGTGAGGGAATGCCTTTGGGATATACACCCAGAAAAGGAGTGCTAGGTCATAGAGTATGTTTTACACAGTTCACCTAAGTACTGCTCCCCCGTATGGCTGTACTAGGCTCTGCTTCTGTTTCCTAACAACACGTAGTATTTCTAAGGACTTGATGTGGCCCAGCTTTGTAACCCTTGACAATCTCATAGGTATAATTAATATCTCATTGTTCTAATTGAATTTTTTAAAATAATAATGAATTTGAGTTTAAACATCTTTTCATGTTTGTTAGCCTCTTGAGTTTCCTTTTTCTGTAACTTGCCTGTTTATATAGTTTGTCTATTTTTCTATCAGGGTTCCTGTACTAAGTATTAGCTATTATCATTTGAGCTTTTGAAATCTTTCTTAAGAAGTCTTTCCTTGCCTGTAGGCCAAAAGCTATTCTTCAATATATTAGTCTATCAACTTTCTAGATTTATTTTATACTTAGTCTGCTCTGCACTGATATTTAAGTAGGGATACCGTTTCATTTTTCTTTCTATAGTGAACCAGTTTTCCAACATCATTTATTAAATAATCCATGTGTTTTTTATGTTAGTGGTGATTTATTGTATATTAAGTTTTCATATGTGTATAGATCTGTTTCTGACCTCTGCACTTCACGGTATGTTATTTTGCAAAGACTACAACATTTTGATATCTGTAGCTTAATATCTTAATATATGGTAGAACAAGTTTCCTCAGTTTTCATTTATGAGGCTGACTTAGCTATTTGGCAGCCTTTATTTTTCCTAAGGCATCTTGTTTATCAAGTTTAGTTTACAAGTTTATCAAGTTCCCCAAAAGAAATTTCTTCTTTTTTTCTTTATTTTAAGGTGTGGGGTACAATTCAGGGTTAGGTATACAAATGTTCATTATGCAGGTACCCTTGTTGATGAGGTGTGCCCCTCCCTCCCCTGGCAGTTTCCCACTGCTGCCAATCCCTTTCTTATAGTATTATGATAATTGTTCAAGGTCTGCTTATGAGTA